>VHZZ01001303.1:0-26111 GCA_009801015.1 Silene noctiflora | reverse complement strand
ATAATAATAATAATAATAATAAACCGACTAATTACTAAATATAATAAATACGACTAATTATTATAAATTAGTGAACGTAATGAGCTTATATACAAATAAATACGCAAAATCGAGTCGGAATAAGGAATAAATGCGGGGTAAAATGCGGCTAAACTGTTACTTATCTATGAAGTTCAACCCATTTCACCCAAAATTAAAACAAACACAGGGTACGAGAAATCAAGTTTCAAACTCATACCACCTGGATATGATTCCTAATTCCAAACTCATACGCACGCGACCACGCGCGAACCAAATGCCCCCTCAATTTTCCTCATTATTTTTGCATATCGATTTTTTTTCTCAAAACAAAGTACATCGAGGTAAAATTTGAAAATTAATGAAGTATCAATTTTTTATAAGTAATACACTAAAAAATAAAATCTCTACATATATACTGCGTATGAATTGTGCGGGATCTAAACTAATATATAACAAGTATTAACCATTTTTAACGAGTATTCGATTTTCGCGCGAGACTCGTTTATCGCACGCCGGAAGCCTCTAATGTTCTCTGTTACTCCTAAAAATTCGTGAGGCCGCTTTTTTCTGAGCTAAGAAACCGTCCTGAGATATGCGGGCATTTTTTTCTGCAACCCTAGGATCCCGATTGAAATCGTGTATTATTTGAGCCATTCGGGAAGCTGTACCGAGTCGTGTTTCTTTTTCTCCCAATTTTTCGGTCACGTGCCTGGGGTTGCTTCAAGAGTTATGTTATTTTCAAGTTAAGCCCTAAATAATAAGTATTAAACCATTTTTAACGAGTCTGGTTTCCGCCCGAGATTGGTTTATCGCAGACCGACAGCCTCAAATGTCATCTGTTCTTCCTCAAAATTTGTGACACCGCTTTGTCTGATTTGATAAACTTTCCGTGTGATTTACAAACGTTTTTGTTTCGGGATCCTTGAACAGTGAAAATCGTGTATTACACTTCAATTCGAGTTGTTCGGGAGCCCGTTGCGAGTCTTGTTTTTTTTTCTTCTGGTTTTTCTACTACGCGTTCAGGGTCACTTCAAGAGTTATCCTTTTCAATTTCAGTCGCAGATAAATAGTATTAAACTATTTTAATGGGTATCCGATTTCCACCTCAGACTTGTTTATAGCACACCGACAACCTCAAATGTCATCCATTATTCCTCAAAATTTGTAAGGCCGTTTTGTCTGACCTGAGATTTACGTACATTTTTGTTCTGGGACCATAAAATCCTGAAAACCTACACTTCGATGGTTGTACCCCAAATTGCCCGATCAATATAAGTCGACTCGGACTTTTATTGTAGCACACGATTAGACCTGTCAAACGGGTCGGGCGGGTCGGGTCCCGGGTCCGGTCATACGGGTCGGGTCATAATACGGGTCGGGTCGAATACGGGTCGGGTCAGATACGGGTCGGGTTATAGGGTCACGGGTCGGGTTAGAGTCAGAATACGGATCAAGAAATAATTTCTAACGTCTTTTTTAATCTATTTTTTTAATTAAAAAAATAATTTTTAAAAACGTAAAACATATTTAAAATTAATATTTTAATCATATTCAACGTTTACATTAGTTATTTCAACGTTTACATTAATTATATTGACATAATTATTAAAYTAAAGTTTTTTTAATAATTATTTTAGTATCAAGTATTGTAAAAGTGATATAAAATTGGCTTTTTTAGTTAAGTTTGTAATTTTTAATAATAAAAAAATAATTTTTTAACAATTTTTTTCAAATATAATATAAAAATATTAATATTTTAATAAAAATCTTGATTTATCTTTGACCCAACGGGTCGACCCGTTCGGGTCGGGTCTTGACCCTAAAATAACGGGTCATTTCGGGTTCGGGTCAAAAGGGTTACGGGTCGAAAAAACCGGGTTTGTAACCCTAAAAAAACGGGTCGGGCGGGTCGGGTTTTCGGGTCGGGTCGAGTTTTGACAGGTCTACACACGATGCATTATCCGTAAATAGTTTGATAGTGAACTTAATTAGTTACGTAATTAAGCGAATTAAGTTCACCCGATTTTATTAATTTTTATTTTAGAAAAAATATTACATTTAATACATCGTTAAGGTATAAAATTGTCAATTTTTCTAATTTTCTACTCATATAATATATATTTTATGAAGTATGCACTAAAAAGTTAAAACCAAAATAACTATCTAAAATTGTTTTTTTGGGAAATAAAAAGTCGTCATTTTTCAGCTTCAAACATATATACTTGGAATCACATGCTTATCACCCGATCCACACGTTTCACCATGGATGACGGATGATAACTTATACGGATGACGGATGAGTAGGCTACGATTTTTAAGAGACAAATGGATGACGGATGAGGCTTCACTTGACCCGAACCCGATCCGTTGTCATCCCTACTCAATAAAGGAACAACCATAAACAACTTTACTACTATCAAGTATGGATCTTAGTAGACCTGAAAAATTGACCTGACCCGAATTACTTGACCCAAAAAACTTAACCTAAACCCAAAACCCGTTCTAAGGACCCAAAATTGACCTGTTCAACATAATTCGATTCAAATGTTTATTACAAATTCTCATTTGTGAAGGACAAAATCCGTCACTTTGAAGAAACGTGAGACAAAGAAGCAAATGGAGAGGGACTGTGACTTGTGAGAGGTCTCTTTAAAGAGCCCGTTACAAACAAGACTTTTTAAATATTTATTAAGCTGAATCCGAAACAACCATATCCGACTTGGGTTTACTAAGTTTTGTTATGGAAAACCAAAAATGTCTTAAATTCATTAGACTTATTAATTTTCCAAAAAATTCAAACCCAATAACCAACCATAATACAGCTCAACAACACATGCCAACTCTCATTTATCACTCCCCTCCTCTTCTCCCTTTTTAACCCATCCCATCTCCACACTCCCCCCTTCCTTTATTTCCTCGTCCAAATCGTCACACTCCTCCTCCTCGTTATCTCCGCAACAATGCAAGCCCTCCTCTCCCCCTCCCCTTCCCCAACCCTCCACCTCCGACCCACCAACCCGACCCGAATACCCTCCACCATTACCCATGCCCGACCCCGTTCCTTCACCATCCGAGCCTCCGCCACCACTACCGCGGCGCCGAAGCGGGAAACCGACCCTAAGAAACGGGTGGTAATAACGGGAATGGGATTGGTATCGGTATTCGGAAATGATCATAATGTATTTTATGATAAATTACTTGAAGGGGTTTCCGGTATTGCCCCTATTGATAGATTTGATGCGTCTAAGTTTCCGACCCGATTCGCGGGGCAAATTCGGGATTTTACTGCTGAAGGGTATATTGATGGGAAGAATGATAGACGGCTTGATGATTGTTTACGGTATTGTCTTGTTGCTGGTAAAAAAGCTCTTGAGGATGCTAATCTCGGCGGCGACAATCTTAATAAGGTTTAATTCTGCTTAATTATTATGTTTATATTTGTTTTTATGATTATGATGGAATCGAGCAAAATGGCTTGCTAAACTGGTTCGGCTTCTTTTTTATCGGATAGTAGAGTGATTCCATGTTGTGTAAATTTATTGAGAGACCGTCTCATATTCAAATTTTACTACTAAGCGACGATTAGGAAAGAAAAGTATCAAACTCACGATAAGCTTATTATGAAACCGTCTTTTATAACAATTAGGCCATGTTCTTTTGGACTTAATTTTAGTTCTTATAAGTTCCGTTCAGGTCAAGACGATTCAGTTCAGATCAGTCCAGTATAATTTTGTATTGCATATAATTTTTGTTCAGTTTAGATCCATTCGGTTCTGTTCAGCCATTTTCAGTCGTTTCGGTCCAAAAGAACATAGCCTTACTGTTCAATGTTGTCTTGTAGTAATGTGATGCATAGTATATAATGCATTAAAGCATTAGAAACTAACAAAAAAGAAAAAGAAAAAAAAAGAAAATTATGGAGTACTCTTTCAGTCCTAATAAGTTGTTTACCTTTGATTAAAAAACCATTCATAAAGAATATAAATGGTAAATAAATGAGAGGGACGGAAGGAGTATTAATCTATTATCTAGGAGATCTTACTATAAGTATCATGAAATTCTCTCATTTAAGAATTAGCGGTACCCTGAAATTTGTGGAGACTGAAATGTTGGGGCAATGTCGGGCTGTTGCTGTTACTCTAGTTTTTTTTTTTTTTAAAAAACAATGTTGGATTGTTACGAATTAATCCGTATGGCATAAGTGAGGATCACGTTGCCAAGGCTTTTTAACCAGTAAACTAGTGATTACTGCTTTGTTTGCTTCTCTTTCGGCTTATCAAAGCGTTGTAGGAACTAAAACGCTATTTTTAGCAAGCTCTTTTGCTTGTAAATTGATCATATATTTTAAGTTTACAGTCCGAGCTGTATTTCTTCAATTTTATAATAGGGCCTGCATTTTACGATTTTAATCATTTTCTAATATAATGATTACTATTTACTTGCAGATTGACAAAATTCGAGCTGGTGTGCTTGTAGGAACTGGGATGGGTGGGCTCACTGTGTTCTCGGACGGTGTTCAAGCTCTAATTGAGAAAGGACATAGGAGAATTACTCCCTTTTTCATTCCATATGCCATTACCAACATGGCTTCTGCTTTACTTGCCATAGATCTAGGTTTAATGGGTCCAAACTACTCAATCTCAACTGCCTGCGCCACCTCAAATTATTGCTTCTATGCTGCTGCCAACCACATTCGTCGTGGGGAGGCAGATGTGATGGTTGCTGGTGGAACAGAAGCCGCAATTCTCCCAATTGGGTTGGGAGGTTTTGTTGCCTGCAGAGCATTATCACAGAGAAATGATGATCCACAGACAGCTTCAAGGCCATGGGACAGGGACAGAGATGGCTTTGTGATGGGAGAAGGATCTGGTGTTCTGGTAAGATTCAATCTTTTTTCCTCCTCATTACCTAAAATTCTAAAATGTTTTAGGCATGTAGTCTCACTGTCCTGAAACCTTCTGGACTCAGAAGTTGTGTGATATTTACAACTTTTGCATTCGATGGGTGTGTGGATAGTTTGAAATCATAGCCAAGTGTTGTTCAAGTCTAGACTTTTCAGTTTTCCCCTCTAAAATGCTTGACCATTATATATCTTCACACTCATGGTATAAACCCCACACTATGCCGACTATGTGATAGTTTTGAAGGCTATCTCAGCCGCAATTTGAGGCGGTATACGTTACATCACCACATGTTCAAGTGTATAACTCAGTGATCGAATCAGGCCTGACGATTATTTCCTAGATCAAGGCTAAATCCGGCATTTAATACTCCCTTTGTTTCGTTTGTTAATCTTTATAAAGCTTGTTTGAGTGATATATGTTTGAAATTTTTGCATAAAAACAGCTGTCTCAGAACCTTCAGTTACAATGTGGGGGATAATTTGATTTGCTTGTAGAAATGATCCTACAGTGGCAGAAATATAGCGTAATTAGTCTCTTGGATATCCGATCATGCAACATTTATTACTGCTTATATTATTACCATGCTGTTGGGACTGCATTTCTATTTGGTGGAGGTTTTGGACATTATGTAGTGTACTGGACACGATATTAGACACAGTTGTTTGATTGACACTCTCCTAGCTGCTACTTGGAGTTAACATGCTTCAGGGCGTTATTGCCCTAGTTTTTATCACGCAATGTCTTCATTGCCTGCAATCGCATGACTATACAATAAGAAGTATCTTACTTTGGGTTCTTGCTTTCTGTATTTTGTCGCTAATATCAATTTATCTTCCACTGTATTGATCCATCAAGGAATGTCGTTTGATTTTCTCTTATTTTTCATATAAAATACTACTTTTCAAAATCACATTATTGATACCATTCTTATAAAAGTGGGCGAGTTGTAGAATGAAATGTATGTCAACTTTGGTCTCTATTATAGCTGATAAATAAATCTTTTTCCCTCACAAATGATGGAAAAAACACCACATTGTAAATTATAAGGCCATTCTATGTTAAGTTTTTATAATCCTGTTAATGCATGTGTTCTAGTTTCTGTCCTAACTCCTTGCAGAGTTGCAGTATGGGTTAACAATAGTATTGCTTTTTCACTTGTTGGGAACACTATTTTTGCATTTGTTTATAATGTGATTACTAATCATACATTATTTGTTTAGGTAATGGAAAGTTTGGAGCATGCCATGAAAAGAGGTGCACCCATAATTGCAGAGTACTTGGGAGGTGCAATCAATTGTGATGCTTACCACATGACTGACCCAAGAGCTGATGGACTTGGAGTGTCTACATGCATTGAGAGGAGCTTAGAAGATGCTGGTGTGTCACCAGAAGAGGCAAGTACACTTTGCGACGTTTCTTCTGACCTCTGTATTTTTTTTCTCTGCTTTAAATTTTCTAAACTAGTTCTTATAAACATTGTGTATTTATCGACACTTTTTTAGGTTAACTACATAAATGCTCACGCCACCTCGACAATTGTTGGTGACTTGGCGGAGGTGAATGCTATCAAGAAAGTCTTCAAAGACACATCTGAGATTAAAATTAATGCAACCAAGGTAAGTTAATCATCCCTCACTCCTTGTGCTTGTTATTAAAGTCGAATCATTTAGTGATGGATATATTTCCTCTTATCATACTGAGACTTATTACGTTTTATATGCTTTGCAGTCTATGATAGGACATTGTCTTGGTGCTGCTGGAGGAATGGAAGCAATCGCCACAGTGAAAGCCTGTACAACAGGGTGGTTGCATCCATCAATAAATCAATTTGTAAGTTTCATATTTCTTGTCATATATTAAATTTGGACGACAACACCGGCTTTTTTTTGACCAAGATAGAAAGCTATATGGTGCCACTAGTCCACTACCGACATCAGGCCGTAACGATTTATTCCTAGATTAAATCTCAAATCCAGATTAATACATTGTCTTATTATCTACAAATCAACAATTGAGGCCTTAACCATGTGTTGCTGAATTCGGATGATGATTGGCCAGAGAGTATGATTTTATAGACCTTACATGATTTCCATCTGGAAAAGTATTTTGAGCGTGATTTATAGATCTTAGCTAAATATCAATTTCATCAGGCGACATTTTAAAAAACTGTGAATATGAAGTCTTAACCTAGCGGTTACCATCCCTTAGAATTATTGTAGGGCACCGCTTGATTATCTTGGTACCATCATTGTGGGATGAAATTACATTTAGTTTGTTCGCCTTGAAAATTCCATGGCATATGGAGTTTACTGTTTTTTTTCTGCCGTTGTAGAACCCAGAGCCATCAGTTGAGTTCAATACAGTTCCCAATACTAAGCAGCAGCATGAAGTGAATGTTGGTAAGCCCATCTAATTCCTTGCAATGTCGTCTATATCGTTGTAAACGTCTTATATACCGTTGTTAAAGTCAGATTACTAATAATATGTTATAATTCTGGTTCCAGCTATTTCAAATTCATTCGGATTTGGTGGTCACAACTCAGTCGTGGTTTTCTCAGCATTCAAGCCTTGATCATACACCAATTTATCGGAGGTGCATTTTCCTCAAGGACCGCCTTATAATGTACCTTATGTAGTGTATTCTTATCAATCGTCTTTGTTGGCAAAATGAGGCAAGAAGGAACAGAATAATAGTGAGTTAAATTGTGTAGCATAGAGAAGTAGAAGCCTCCCTCTTCGGCGTTTTGTTTCTTGTGATTTTGTCCAAGGCACACTCTCTTCGAAGTCTTATTTCATGTGGTTTAGTCGAGGCATTCCTTGGTTTGTTCGTTCGTAGCTATGTGGGTTCATCCTGTGCTACATGATGGCATTTGATTATGCAACCTGCCGATTACAATTTGTTTGTATGATTACATTCCTTATTTATTCTGTAGAATTGGTTATTTATATAAAGTGCAATCAAATTCATTTGTCTCATTGGATCTAACGTGGATCTCTCCCAAT
The DNA here is from genome assembly GCA_009801015.1 of Silene noctiflora. Classification (NCBI taxonomy): domain Eukaryota; kingdom Viridiplantae; phylum Streptophyta; class Magnoliopsida; order Caryophyllales; family Caryophyllaceae; genus Silene; species Silene noctiflora. The sequence continues at coordinate 18,183 of VHZZ01001303.1, read as the reverse complement.
ATCCAAATGCGAGCGCATCACCAGATCACCTATCCCATTTTCGTGTCTCATGACCAGAGTATACTCCGTATAACTTCACAACTTTCTTTCAACATTTTAGCTTTTAACATACTCATATTCTCTGTCATTTCATATACAAATAAAACAATCTACTACCCCTTTATCTCAATTATTTGCTTTATTTTATTTTATTATTTCTAGGAAGTATTTTAATTAAAACGTAAATAAATGAATGGGTCATACAAAACTATACTAGATCAAACAATTATGATAATTCTACCAAGCTTGCCATTTCTTTATGTTTTGCTTATTTGGATGTATCTATCAATTCAATTAATATATTAGGCACTATTTATTTATTCTCAGTTGCAAATTGTTTTTTTTTTTATTTCTCTTTTGATATTCCTTAAATTAAGCAGGGTGTTCACAATTCACCGTCAACAATAATGAATAATCCCCTCAATCCCCTCGCCGCGGTTGCTCTCATTTTATGCAAGGGTAAAAAATTGCTTTATTCGCATACGCATACGCATAGATCAAACACCTAACATCAGGGCAAAAATTTGCTTTATTCTCACTGTTGTCGACCGTCAACAATAATGAGTAAACCCCCGCCGTGGTGGCTCTCACGAAGAGATAAAACAGGTGTGCAAGAAGTTTGCTCTATTCTCATAGCTCATAAGCAAAGATCAAACTGCAAACATCATAATTAAAGGAATAAGATAAATAACCAAAACATCAAACATCAAATATAGAGTAATCAGAAATATACGTATAAAACCGTCATACACAAATCGGACTTACTTATCATTTACAACATGTCATTAAGTAACATGGCTAAGAAATCAAGTGTATTATAAAAGCCAAGTAGGCAAGTATACCCGACTCTTAACGCGCTGCAATACGCCTTATACATACCTGGTGGAAATATCAAATATCAACCCTCCAGTATACGACCACGCAATTTCCGCAATTAAAAAAATAAAATAAAACAATGGGCGTGATGGAAGAAAAGAAAGGGTTGACCACCTCAACATCCACCGATAATCCCTCGGCGCCACCATACCAATCACCGCAACAACAAAACCACTACGGCACTTTTCAAGGTGTCGCCTATACTTCACATCCACCACCGCCTTCTCATACTGTCGTCGGTTTTCCTCCACCTCCTACTCCTCCGCAACCTCCTGCTGCCGGCCCCTCTCCGTATTATTTCCCTCAGGGTTACCAAGCCGTTCCCGGTTAGATTCTTTTTTAAATTCTTTCTTTTAACAAATCCCGAGACGGAGATTTCTTTAGGAATTCTTAGGTATACCTGGTATACCACGTGATCCTTTTGGTTAGGGGATTTTACTGTGGTAACGATGCGATGCTAATATTGAATTTACGGCCGAATTAGGGTTGTTTAGAAGCGCCGCGATCGGCTATTTTATATTTGAAGCCTGAAATTATCGAATAGTTTTTTGGACAATTGACCTTTTACGTTTCTAAATTATCGAATGTTTGATGAATTGATGTTATTTTTCTTGTGATGTTACTTTTAGGTTTTTAATCATATCTTATGAGGATTAGGTTTTGATGAGGTCTTTCAGTTATGTTCATTAATCGTACATTCAATTGATAGTGAATTTGTTAAGTAGTCTTGGATTTGAGACTTTGAGTGTTTAAGAGGTGTGTTTCGATCTTTTATAGGACGGTTTAGGACCGTAAGATCGGCAGAAAAAGGAGAGTAGCTAACAGAATTACTAGGATTCCTTGATATTTACGGAGTAATTTAATTTTGATAAATACCGAGTATATTATTATGATTTATGAATATATGATTGCCCTCATGTCACTTCTTGGAAATGAGCAGCTGTTTTAATTTCGAAACAGTTCAGTTACCCCCAAGGAGGTTGTTCAAGAAATTTACACGTTCCTTCCTATACGAACAACCAGACATGGGAGTGAATACTGAATACGAGGTTTGATGGTGGCATACCGCGAGTTCTCTATCATAATCTATAGGTTCTTTTGGAGTGGAGTGTAAACGATCTGCTACGGATAAAGAAGTCGTGTAGTATGGAAGTTACTGTTTCTGCCTATTAAGTTGTGCCTACAGAAGTTACGAAGTCACACTGTGTATGCCATGCTGGTCTCTCATAAGATATGTTTTGATTGAGAACATAATTCTTGAGAGGCTCAGCTGTACAGTTATTTGAGTGATCTGAACAAAGTGTAGACCTGTATTTTTTTTATATTTTCAGTTTGTAGAAAAACGTGAACTTAGTATATGCTCATGTGAAATTTGCTTTTACATTGTAAGGTACCATGAAATGATGAAACCTAATGAATAAAGTATTCTGCATTCTGTCATCTAAAAACGCACAATTTTTGTTTTTGTTTTTGCCTTCATTGTTATTCTATCTAATATTTAGGATGCTAAGTTATCCTTCTTTTCATTTTAAGGGTATATAGTTGCTGAAGTAAGACAGTTGAGGGAGCCGAAACTTGCTTGCTGTGGTCTTGGACTTGGCTGGCTCTTGTAAGTCCTTTATCTCTCCCCCCTTTTTCAGGTCCTTTTATGTAGAGTTGTTCATGGGTCGTCCCGTCCATTGAACCCGGCCCATCCCGCCCGCTAAAAAAGCGGGTACGGACAAGGCATTTTAAGAAAAATACAAAGGCCCAACCCACTAACCCGTCCCGAACCCGCTTGTCCGTGGGCCAAAAATTAAACCTGATCCCGGCCCATGTTCGGCCCGCATTTGAACACCTCTACTTTTGTGATAGCTGTGAAATTGTTTCTTAAGGCGATAGTTTGAGGTATACGCTCTAATCCTTTTGCTGACTGAGGATTTGCTTAATGTTGTGATTGGGTATGGATAATGTCTTCTACAACAAGAAGAGAGCGTTAAGTAATGTCTTATCCTATTTAAGGGCTATAGTTAAGGTTCAGTAGCTTGAACTCTATCATAAGCATATTACCAAGGTTTTAAGCTTGGATTTATAGCAACAATACTACTCTCGTGACTTAAAGGGCTCCCTCCCGTCCATGGTGACGTAGTGTGGGTGTTGCATGTAGCCATGTACGCAACCTTACCGAAATGTTGAACACAGAGGGGGTTTCAGAATGACCCATAATACAATTTGTATTTCATGATATCAGAAGAACACACCTTTTAGAGAGAGATTTTATTTTGGTCTATCGTATATCGATGCCAGAGAATAACAAGTTTTTGTCTCAATTTAAATGGAAATATAAGCTTCGGCTCTGACCAACTTTCACATGATTCTGGACAATTATGTGGTTCTTTGCAATCTTACATGCTTTTCAGACTGTTTGCCACAAATTTTGAAAACAAATTACAGAACTTGTATGTTTCCTATGTTAGAAAATTATATGCTAGGTAAGAGGCTCAAATGCTCAATGAGTGTAGGGGTGGGTACACACAAGAACTTGCCCATGAGAAAGTTTCCTTTATGAGATAATTAAGAGGAACTCTGAATCTCTAATCCGTGCATGAAGTGTGTTTTATTTTTGTACATCTAGGAAAATTAGCGATCTGATTTTTAAATTGCTATATACTACATCTACAATAACTGTAATTCTTAAACAGCACTAAAGTACAATCATAAGTTATGCAACCCAATCAACTATATAGAAGCATACTTTAGTTAATCACTATGGTGCAGTAACTTGCGGTGTGTAATGCTTCAAATGTAATTTTCCCTTATCCTTACACATACCATAGTTTTTTGCAACAGTGTTTGTCTCTAAGTCTGTCCATTTTCTTGTCAAATCAGGTTATGTTACAAAGTGAAAATTGTTGGTGTTTATGAAACTACTATGTTTTTATTTATTTATTTATTTATTTATTTATTTATGTATGTATGTAATTAATATTTTGCTGAAAGTTTCATAATTTGAAGTTCGTCCATTTTAAACTTTAAAAGGATAAATAATGTTCCTCATGAAAGAGCAGCCAACCACGTGAAGAATTTATGTATCTAGTCTGGTTTCTGAATGTCGCTAGAATCGTGCGACAGCAAGTGTACTTTGCAGGATAACTGGCAAACAGGAAGCTTATTGTTTAAAATAATAATTACCAAATATGATAATTGAATAATTTTAAACGACAATTGATTTAACAATTGAATAACTTAAGGATATAATGGAGAGAATAAAGAAAGTAACAAATGTTAAGCTTATTGTTCGTTTACTAGCAGACTTCTTTTGAGGGAAGAGAAATAGCTCTAGTGGCCCTCACTTGCTTTCAGTTGCAATTCTTTTATCATAAAATTTACAAATAACACAAATAACCTTGCTTTTTATCTGTAGGTTCATTGCTGGTTTCTTCTTTGCCGCTATCCCTTGGTATGTTGGAGCGTTGATTCTAGTTTGTGGCAGAGTTGATCACAGAGAGAAGCCTGGGCTTGTTGCATGCATGGTCGGCGTAAGTCTTCACCTATTTCACTTTTATGCAACTCACTAGGACTTATCTGTCATGTTTTGCATGGACAGAGTGGAGTAACTTTAGTCTGTCTAATGCTAAGTTTTCTTTTTTTTTTGCTCCAAGTCACGGAGCCAGTTGAGGAGAAAATAGAGCAAAAGAAACAAACTCCATATCGGAACAGGAGTATCTTATGTACTTATGGTCTACAGTCTTGCCTATAATATCATTTTATAGACCTAAAGCTTAGGGGGTGCTTTGAAGCGCATTTCAGACTTTTCAGTACCTTAGATTCAACATAATTGACGTTCTGTAGTTGTTTGCGTTTGAGGATCTCTCATCCTCTATTGCTTCATCATTGCCTTATTAATATACTCCCTCCGTCCCGGTCAATTGTTGTTCTTTGGTTTTGGCACAAATACAAAGGAAAGAGGAAGGCCAATTACTAAATGACAAGTGGAATAAATTGAGTGTGAATGATCGAATTACTCGTTAAATTCATTATTAAAATAGAAAGCACAACAATCGACTGAGGTACCCAATATGGAAAAGGACAACAAATGACCGAGACAGAGGGAGTATCTCTTTATAGGTTGATGCTGTATTGTATTTACCCCCTCACTTATCTGTTATGTTTTCGTGTGCAGTCTATTCTTGCTATGATCGCCGTTGTGTTTGGAGCAACAGGAGGAGCTGATTCTTGGTGAACTTATGAATTGTGATATTTGTACAAAGCAACGGAGATGTATATCCTGCCTTCTTACATTTCCTTAAGAAACTGCCTTTCATAACTTTGATCAAATCGTTGAGATTTTACAATTAACGCCTTATTACTGGCCATTTCCTGAGCAGTGGTGTAAATTTGGAGTTGAATATTAAGTTTGTATAATCTCGTTTGTGTCTATTACATACGTTATTGACTTATTGTCCAGCCATCGGCAGCAAGCTGAAGTCGACTTTTGATGCCACTTGATCTCCTTTGGCATTTCAGCCATTTACTTACGGATATCCAATATCCAATAAGTCGATTGGCTCTATTGTCCAGCCAAAGGCATTCCAATTCCTCCTCTTTTCAGGAAACTTCTCCCCAGCCTTCATTACAACCCCACTGAAGATTCTTTTGGAGTATTAGTTGCTTGATTGCATCCCTCGACCAGTCAGTTTGTGATCGACCAAACTAACAAATACATGCAACCACAAAAGCGACTGTTCCTGGCTTCCCTTGGTGGAATTTGTGCAACCTTTATATATTCTTTCTGGATTATCATAGGCCCAACAGTCTTTGATTATAGTCATGGGGATACTATAATTTTGTGATCTTGGGGCTTCACAAATCACAAGTACAGTGAGAACTACACCCTCACATCTTGCTCGTGTCGCTGCAGATTTAGATTCAATACAACTTTACAAGCAGCAAATCCCCAATTTATGTCCTATTTCAGAAACTAATGTCAATGGAAATAGGATAAGTGATTAGAAAGGGCGAGCAAATAAAGAAGCTGATTTTAATAATTAACAATTTGCACCTGTCAAAAAAAAAAAAAAAACAACAATAATTTGTGTTCACTTTGTTACCCACCTAAAGATGTAGAATATAGTTCAGATGACAATTGGCCGATACTTAGAAATGTCCCGAACAGAAATACTTGAAGTTGAAACAACCAGCCTCTTACCCAACTACAAACTTAAACAAATCATTTAAATAAGTCGTTTGTCAAGTTTAAAAGGCTATAGTCTTATTAGTATTAAGCATGCTTGATAAAATTAACCGGGCCCGACACTGGTAACCTGAATTGACCTGACCTAATATGACCCGACCCGAATGTTTATTGATAACTTATTATCATCCTTAAATAACTTGATATTAGTTAATAACCTAAAGTGTATATAACCTTACTCAACCGGATTAGATCTCAATTCTTTCAAATCCAAAACTAGCCCGAACCAGTATAATCAGACCCACACCCAATTATCCGTTTAGAAGGTCTAGACTAGACAATCATCAACTCATCATAAAGGCCAAAACAACACACAAAGGCCCAAATCAAAACACAAGGCCATACCCATACTAACACAAACATAATTAGGGTTTAAAATCAAAATTCGAAGCCTCCATATATTCATAAAACCCTAGTTTCCACTCCTTCATTTCCTCTTTCCGCAGCAACTGAAGAGAGAAGATCAACGATTTCACCTCTCATCGCAAATGGGTCAATTTAGGGTAATTTTCCCCCAATTTCTATCACTTCAATTCACTCTATTCTCTCTTCTTTTCATTTTAATCTGATTTGATTCTTCTATTATTTGTCTAAATCTTTGGTAATTAATCTTCTGGGTACTGTTATTTTTTGTTGATTTTTTTTGGTATTGTTTGATTTGCATTTCCATCACTTTATTCAATCCTCATTTTATCATATTTCCCGTTTTTATCATTTCAATATGCATCTAATTCTTCAATATTTTTTCTAAATCTTTGTTAATTAGTCTTCTGGGTAGTGTTAATTTTGTGTTAATTTATCTGGGTATTGTTTATTTTCAAGTTTTATTTAATTTTCATTCCAATCTATTTTCTTTTATAATCATTTCAGTCTACATCAAAATCTTCTGTATTTTTTCTGAATATTTCGAAATTAGTTTTCTGGGTACTGTTCATTTTCTGTAATTTACATTTTTGTTCAAATTTTTGTTTATAGTTTCACCAATACCAAATTGTGGGAAGAGCACTTCCAACTGAGAAAGATGAGCACCCTAAGATTTACCGTATGAAGCTTTGGGCTACCAATGAAGTTCGTGGTCGATCCAAGTTCTGGTAATTATACTGTTCTAATCACATTTAATCGGAATGTTTACTCCCTCTCTCCTAATCATTCGATAACCTAATTTATTCTATGTGACATATTTTAATCATATGTAAACAAATGAATGTGTCGGAGTGAGGTTTAAAGTTAACCATAATTTTTACTCCATGGCAAAAAAAGATGTGATTTTTATGGTGATTTTTGGTTATAGGTACTTTTTGAGGAAGCAGAAGAAGGTTAAGAGGAGTAATGGTCAGATCCTAGCTACCAATGAGGTAATCGAATCTTCTATTATATGTTGCGAGTGTATTAGATGTGTTTTAAGTTAGATACTTTCATTATTGATTGATTCTAGTAATGGTGTAGAAATGATCACATCAGGTTCACATCTGTTGGGAATTCGTTTGCTCCGTATGTTCACTTTTGTTATTTATTGGCTCTAGAATGTGAGTTTCAGTAGATGATAGGTGACCCTTGAGTCCTTGACTGTGTTTTCTGTTGATTAAGTTGCTTGTGCTACAGTTGATTTTCAGTTTATTGAGTTTGTGATCATGGAAAATATTATCTGGTACTAATGGCTGTCATGGTTCGTGTCCTGTTTACATGGTTTTTGAATCCGTTTCTATTAACAATTTGTCACGTGATTTCCTGCTCCCAAAAAATGACTCTCAAGAAGGTAACTTAGATGTTTGTGAACTGTTCCACTTGTATGCGCATATGTTGCAATTAGTAGAACCTGGATTTAGTTTATTTAGCCTAAGGTTCTTTTATTGGCTTCGGGATCCATTTGTGCTCCAAACTTATGTCATCGACTTAAAATCCATTGCAGATTGTTTTTATAATCCTTGATAGCAGTATATAATAACCTTATGACTGCAACACACCATCTTTCATGCAAGTTTGATTTGAAACAAGTGAAATCTTTCTGTGTGACGTAGCTCTACAAAATTCATTTTTGAACATTTAATCCATCTGCTACGTCCTATATCCCAAGCAATCATTTTATGTATTCGGCTCTGATCTTTCCTAGCCACTTTATAGGATGTTTAATGGATCAGAATGAGTGGAACTTCCTAGCCCCTTGGCATAGCCACTCATACGAAAACCAACTTCATAGACATGTTTTGTGTGGTTGAGAAATGATAAGGTGTGAAGCTTCATAGCCGACTAGCGCCTACATGCATGCACTTCCAAACCAAAATCATAAAGTAATGTTATGTACTTCCTTTGGGGTTCACTTGCATGAGCTTTGAGTGCAAAACTATTATCCTAATTGTAATATGAACTATAGTAAACGAAACAGGGATCATTACTGATTTTGTTTTGCTTTGCTTTTGATCTCAACATTAAAGATTAAAGTAGCAGTTTTCTCTTTTTCACATTACTCTTGTTAATTCATTTCTGTTTTTCCTGACTAACAGATCTATGAGAAGAACCCCACCATCATCAAGAACTATGGTATCTGGCTGCGATACCAGAGTCGAACTGGATACCACAACATGTACAAGGAGTACCGTGATACCACCCTCAACGGTGGCGTTGAGCAAATGTACACCGAGATGGCTTCACGTCACAGAGTCAGAGCCCCATGCATCCAGATTATCAAGACTGCCACTGTCCCTGATGAGCTCTGCAAGAGAGAAAACACCAAGCAATTCCAAGGTGAGAAAATCAAGTTCCCAATGGTGTTCAGGAAGGTGAGACCCCCCACCAGGAAGCTTAAGACCACTTACAAGGCATCCAAGCCCAACTTGTTTATGTAAGACAAGATCTTAGGCTGGTTTAAGCAAAGTCCCTTGATTTTTGAGTTGCTATGTCTTTTGGTAGTTTAATCGACGTTATTAGTCCTGAAACGAGTGTAGTGAACTCAACTTGTTTTGTTTGCCTTTTGAAAGGATTCTTTAATGTTGGATTCTTCATTTTCCTTGCTTTGTTATTTGTATGTTCAAGCTTGAGCAATTGGAGGAAGCAAATGGGCTTTATTCACTTGAGGTCGGAATTTTTAATCAATAGGACGTGTTTTGTTGTTTGCTCACGATATCATGCATTCACGGTATCATGCATAGTGAGCTAACTAGAACCTAAAGGGACACGTATTCAAAATGGTTACAAGTGTTGGACTGTTGGTGTCTGACACCACGGATACGCTACATACATTGTAGTCACTGTAGAAGTGTCTGGGTATCGTAGATGGGTGAGTTTGGGGACTGATTTGAGTGCCCTTGAGAGTTGATAAGTAACACGCAAATTTCAAAGAGTTGACGTCTTGAAAGATCAGGAAGAGCTCATTTTGATGATAAATTTGTTTTATACAGGAATTTGTGTAAATCAATATGTACTGAATCTTTGTTTTTCATCTCCTCTCCAACCTTCTCCTTGTCCATACTAATGAGTAATGACAATGTGAATTTGTGTATTCCGTTTGTTGGACACGATATATATCCGTCATAGGAAGCAACACACTGCAATGCAACCGCTTTTTTCAGGAATTGAATATTTTGAGCGATTGGAAATAATATTTTACCAATTACCGTTGTGTATTAAGCACTGAGCGATTGTCTCAAAACAAAGACCACTAACGCAAACTAGATACTTTATTAGTAATTTTACCATGGGACTTGACAAACCACAAATATTGTTCGTACAATCTGCCCAATTTGGGTGTTGAAAATTCACAACTTTCAATACAACGACTTGTAATATTTTCACGGAACACCCTTTAAATAAATTCCGTGTTTTCCACTACCCGTCTACACCCGATTCTTTTGGGCAAGAATATAAATGTAAGAGGTTTAACTAAAATCAGTTGAGCACTCGGAGAGTCACTTTATTATTTGTACCATACATCACCAGAATGAGACATGGTTTCTAGGATGATAAACATGTCCAATGCCAAGCGCTAATGGACAAGTCAGTGTCGCTTCTGGCCCGTAGTTGCTTCCCAAGCCTGCAAAACGTGGTTTGCGATTTCTTCAACACCCAACCCATGCTTTACCTATTTCAGGCATGGTTTATCATTGTCAGTGATGAGTCTGATGACTGTTGGACAATCATAGAATTTTAGACAAATTACGAGGTAAGGAGGTTTTATTGTATAATATCATCATTAACAAACTAATACTCCCTCTGTCTCGGTCATTTGTTTACCTATTTTATTTATGGGTGTCCCAATCAATTGTTTACCTTTCTATATTAAAAATATTTTTCAAGGGTAATTTGATCATTCACATAACCTATTGTCCACTTGTCACCCAACAACACCCGCAAATGGTCCCCTCCTCTCTCCTTGTTCTTTGTGCCAAAACCAAAGGTAAACAGATGATTGGGATGGAGGGAGTAACACAAAATAATCTAATCTGAGAGTAATTCACAAACCTGAGCAAATACAAAGGGCCCTCCATCACGCATACGAAGCGAGTCCCTCTCCATGACAGACAAATCAGCTCCAACTGCATCAGCAATGTCAGTCTTGTTTATAACCTGCAGTAAATTAACCATGGGTAAGGTTGTTTCAGAAACATGCTCAAAGATAACCACTAATGTCGAGAAATTAATCTAAAAGTCTACATACAAGGAGGTCAGCTTGTGTAATGCCAGGGCCTCCCTTACGAGGAATCTTATCTCCACCAGACACATCTATAATGTAAATGATATAATCTGCAAGTTCCCTGCTGAAGTTGGCAGCTAAGTTATCTGCAAAATCACAACATCATTATCAACAATTGTAGCTTCTCATAGAACTTAGTTGGTAAAGTTATTGAGCAGTGGACATGGGGTCGAAACCAATAAGCATCAAAATTTCCTTGTGACCTCCTATACACACCCAAGAACGTTGTAGCTTTGAGTTCTAAGACCTACTTAATTTTCTTTTGTGTTCTAGAGTAAATAAGAAAGCTTGCTAAGGTACGACTGCTCCAAAACTATCAACCGGATTACTCTAAGAATGAGTTGAATGCCATGGGAATGTGGAAGGCCAAGTTCTAGAATCATACGGAGCAACGTTCCAAGCCATGCTTCTTTTAACGTTAAGGGAAAAGATGTATTGTTCATTGGCTTTGGGATACTTTGATAATAGAGGTTTTGAAATAAAAATCGCTCGTAAAATCTTGAGCACTTGTTTAAAATGAACTACCAAATGATGTCCTTTTTTGTCAAGGGTGATTTGGAACGACTTCTCAGCTATTGTGCATGAAAAGTCACATATTCCATCCCGCTTTACCGACTTGAAGTGTCAGCGTCTTGGGTAATGAATGATGAGGACGAGTACATAACAAGAAAATACTTTATCTGCCGAAGCTTGCTCCTAATATTTTGTAAACTCATAAAAACGTTTTTTGAACAAAGTCAATTAGTATTGAAAATTAGAATGGATTAAACTTCTAGCCACGTGCAATTCAGCTCATGCCAAATAATGCTTCTACTTTCTATTCCTTTCCACAAGACAAGGTGCACAATGTTAAAACTGTACCTGATTATAGGTATTGTCAAATAAAGACTAACTACGTGATTATACCTACTCAAATGATTACGACAAATTCTTGTTTAAGACGGGTGTATCCGTCTTAAGCTTAAAACGGGTTAAATAGTATGAATAAGACAAAAGCAGAATGCACAAGGAAAAGCAAAAGATTTGTCTTAAATGCTCAAGTGGGAGAATATTTGACCCATTTTAATGTTAAGACGGATACCTCCATTTTAAGGGAGACCAAGCTGACTGAGACATCAATATCAGTACAAAACCAGTCCTAAGTTACCTCCGCCAGATTCACAGAGAAGCAAATCTGCTTTATGCAAGTTGGAAAGCTCTTCAAGAGGACCAAGATTTATGCTGATATCTTCACGAATTGCAGCATGGGGACAACCACCGGTTTCCACAGCACGTATACGATCCTCTGGGAGTGCTCCATGCTTTATCAAAAACTCTCCATCTTCTTTTGTGAAGATGTCATTAGTCACCTGAACAATGATAACAGCAGATTTATAAGGAACTCAGTGTAATAATAACAGCAGATTTATTAATTAAATTTAGTCTGTTTATGTTCAGCAGTCAATCAAATGAATCTTTCAAACGCCTGTTTTTTTTTAGTGCCGGTTAATATAGACTATAGAGCCCTTGATGAGTAGCATGTACACAGTATACACCAGCAGTAATAACAGGGGTATTTTACTCTTATTGGATTTTTGTTTTCTGAAAAGTTGAAGTACCAAAATGCCGAGAGTAATATAATGGACTGGTTTTAGCTATAACTGCAAACCTATAGGCAGACCAAGCAAACCGCAAAAGATGGCAGCAAGGGTTTTTTGAGCTAATCAGATTACGAGGAAAGTGGGTTCAGTAACTTATACCTCGGGGTAAGCCAAATTCGGAGGAAAATGAACTCGGAGGAAGTACATTTTAACCAAACATTCAATGAATGAAATGACAGAGAACTATCATTTTCCCCAACCCTAAACAAATCTTTTTTATCATAGAAAAACGCAGATGCTGTGTATGTACTACGTCTAAAAATGCAAAATAAATCAACCAGTAAACTTCTTCTGAATACATTGTCCTGCAATTGCATCATATGTAATCGGTGGTGGAGGTAGGGGGCCGTCGCCCCCTAATAATGGCAAATTTTCGATTTAAAAAATCGATATTTTCCTAGTTTCCCTTATTCCATCAATAATCACACCAAAACAATCCTCCCCTCCTAATGACTAATCCTGGCTCTGCCACTTGATCGATTTAAGGGGGTGTTTGGTTGGAACTTTTGGAATGGATTGTAATGGATTTAGTTCATTCCAATGTTTGGTTTGAGCATTTTGGAACGGAGTTAGATACCTGATGGATTCTAACTCCATTCCAACTCCTTGGAATCTCATACCCACCTCTCCCCCCAAGTTTCCAACTCTATTCCATCCAACACATTATCATTCTCATTCCCGAATTAAACCAAACAACTTTAAACATGTATGGGATTCTAACTCCATACCTCCTTGGAGTTAGAATCCATTCCATTTCATTCCTAATGTTTGAACCAAACGACTCCTAATATGATTCTAATGATATTGAATGAATTAATAATAAACTTCACAGAAGTATGGTTAAGGAAACCAAACAAGAACTTGAATTTCACATGTAAACTCACAGAAATTTGTGCTTCTAGCTACAGACGAAGAAAAAACACCAGCAAGTGATACTTACAGCAGCAAGACTGTATTTATCCCTCAATAACTTACACAAAGCCAACATCAAAGCTGTTTTCCTGCAAGTCAACAACCAGGAACACCATCAACTATCATAAGACGGTCTTTCAGGAGAACCGACAACACACAAAGGTAAAATGAAAGGGAAAATACCCAGTTCCAACAGGGCCACCAATACCAACAGTAAAAGCCCTCTCAGAGAAATCCCTGGTGGATAAAGGAAGAGCCCTTCTGCTGAAAAAACCAGGTGAATAAATGGGTTCATGTGTATGTGGTGCTAACCCATCATGACTATGATACACTTTCCCATCTGCTCCTACCCATGTATTTGCTCCTTTGCTGCACACATTAACATATACAGAGTAGTTAGTCTCCTGTAAAGCGGTTTTATATAAATATTGTTTAAATGTGTTGCCTAGGAGTATCCTCTACCGACAACAACTGCGGTAATTTCCTCCCGGGCACTGAAGTCAACTGAATGGATAGACCCTCCCAACTTCCCAAGTTTGGTTTTTTCATTCGCAAGAGTCGGGGATCGAACCCCTAGTTACTTGTTTAAGAGATGAAAGCTTTTACCACTCAGTGTGAGCGGCAAAGACCAACTTTGGTAATTATATATAAGGAATATTGTGTAAAACGGATCCAACCACCATATATACTAACAATAAATCTTCTACAAAGGTTTTACCCCAAACTTATTGTAAACCCATCAATTACTGTACTTTATTAATGGTTTTACAATGTTTGATAGTAAATCTGTTTTATAAGAGACCTACAGTTACTGATATACAAATTGGTTTTACAATGTACTTGTGTAAGGCCGTCTTTCAACTTCAAAGAACAAACATTATACAGAATATATCAATTGAAGAAAAAGAATAAATATGAAGTCAAAGTTGAAGAGACATTACTCATGGGTATGATGGTGATGGTCATGGTCATCATGAACATGGTGATGATGGTGATGATCATCATGGGTATGGTGAGTGTCAGTTTGCATATTCTGGGGATCCATTTCTGTGGGTTTTAGATTCTGATTCTCTTTACCCGAATACGGCGGTTGATGCTCCTGGATTTCTGCGTATCACAAGATTTATCAACTTGTTTTTCTTTCCTGTAATACTCTATTTATCCTATCATCATTGGTTTACCATTCGTCGACAGACTCACCGGTGGTACTGAGCCCGAGAGCGACTCGAATCCCCTGCCAGACGACGTGACTCAACCTCACGTGTCCTTCCATAACTCAAGCCATTAATGTACACATCCCTCTTGGAGTGGGAAGCTCCAAGAGGCGACCTAAGCGGAAGACGGTCTCCCAACCGCCTTCTGTCTCCAATACAATCATAACACCACCGCCACCAATCTCCAACAAGAACATGAGACATATGAATGCAATTATAACACAATACCGATTACAATCCCTTGATCCGACATATTACCAACATACCATGATTTAACCATGTACCAAGGAGTATAATTCTCAAGTCAACACAACCAATTGCCATATGAGACACAATTCCGACTCATACACAAACTCGACATTAACCTCAATTACCATGTGAATGCAAGACTACTCATATCGTATAATATAATGATAAATGCATACAAAACTCATATACAATATCGAAACCGAGTAGGATTAACCTACCTTTAAGCATTATTCAACAAGCTACACGAATCCAACTCAATTCCGTCTCATAAAACCGTCTCATCCAACAATAATCACATAATAACTATCACAATACATCCTATACTACCATACTAACCAAAACCCTTTATTAATACTCACTAATTACCCATTAATCTAATTAAAATGACTAATTACCGAAATATACCAAAACCCCCAAAATTTAGGGTTAAGCGAGATGTTAAATCTACTTACAATGGTGAATGGATGGTGAGTGAAGTGTAATAATATTCAATCCAAGCTTAGACTCCATAGAAACATGTTTTGGGAGGATTTTAGAGAGAAGGGAGGGAGTTTAGAGAGAAAAGCGAAGAAGATAGGAAATAAATTAGGGTTAGGGGCAAAATGACATTTATCGTATACTGACAGTGTCACTCGGTTGAGTGAGCAGTTCACTCGGACGAGTGCCACCTACTCGTTCGAGTGTACTATGTACTCGGCCGAGTCAAATCTACTCGGTCGAGTAGACACCCTACTCGGCCGAGTTCACTCTACTCGGTCCACTATTAGCTCACTCGGTCCACTTTTAATCTTCACTCGGTCTAGTCTAAGCTCCACTTGGTTTAATGTAAGGTCAAATCTTACTCTCGTATGGCTCTCATGTATCCCAAGGTTTCTCGTACGGATCCCAAAATATCCGGGTATTACAATCTTCCCTCCTTAAAATGAATTTCGTCCTCGAAGTTCGCCTCACTCTCTCGTTTCCCAATCACTCCTCAAGTCTGTAAGGATTCTTATTGTCGTCATCACTCTTACTAACCACATATGTTTATCGTACTCATCCCCAAAGTTCTTTGATAAACTCCCATTACTTCCTTACATATCGTACTTTCTCTTTCCTTAATTCCAAATTGTTACATCTACTCCCCCTAAAAGAGAACTTCGTCCCGAAGTTCAACTAACAAACCTCATAAAGTGTTCATACGCTCATTACCAAATTCCACAAATAGTCAAGTTCCAGGTTTAACACTCTCTCTTACTTATTGCAAATCCATAATTAAATCTCATATAATCATAATTCTATCGATATGATACCACACTACAAGCCTTCCATAAAGGTGAAGTACAAGGTCAAACCCCCGGTTCCAATCTCCACTCCCATAAATAACTCCCAACTCAGGTTGGTTATATGTATACGCATCTATCGCGAGGTATAACTCGATTATTATTACATATCTATGTCATGTCAAATCTCATAAATCTATATGCATGCACATAAATCACGAATATGTGGACATCACGAGACAATCAAGTAATGCAAAGATTTTCGTTATGACTCAACCATGTTGAATATTCCCATTTTCAAACACCATGCCACGCATGTATCGCGTCAAATACAACTCATGATCACATATGCGTTTCCACATCTGTTCCCATCCATCATAAACACTTCCATTTATACGGAAGACCACAACACAATCATGTAAATGACCACTATGCGACCTACGTACCACGACCAAACTCATATAATACGACTATAATACGACCATTGTCATCATACCAAAATGAAATCACGACAAGTAACGTGTACCACACACGATCATCACATCCTTTTTGTTATCCAATTGTACATGTCAATTAACAACTACCATTTAACTTTCACTCTCAAATAGTAGAAGCCACCTAATATGGTCAGACGTAAACAATTCACGAGGTCTCATCCATATGGGTCAACATGTTCATCCAACACAAGTTAACTAATGCAACCCATGAAATAAGGGTACACACCGAATATGTGGTCGAATATTAACAAAACCAAGCCCATTGCAGGTCACTCGGTCAAGTAGGGTGGCCACTCGGTCGAGAAAGCGGCACTCGGTTGAGAAAGCGACACTCGGTCGAGTGAACGGAGCACTTGGCCGAGTGTCACTGGCAAAACTGGATTGTTCCCAAAATAGTCTTGAGCTTACCTATACTATTATACCAACATAAATAACTTTCAATGGTGACTAACAAGCCGTCTATTAGATGGGTCTAGAATAATATCTTGGCCTTATGGCCACCATTACAACATAATCAAAACAAATATCCAAGGTGTACGACCGACATAATCATGATATTTCAAAATTCGCTTCACAACGTCACGGTTCAAGTAAATACCACAATAAAATCATTATGCATAGTGTAAGGAGCCGAATGTTAGCCGCAATTCTAGCCTTATAATCCTAAAAATTGCGCGAGTGCTCCGTTCACTTCGAACCCTTAGATTTTATTCTTTGCTTATGTATTTTCATTCCTGTTTTTTATGTTCATGTAGTATTCCAAGATTACTTTCTGCGTGCTGAATCTTAGAGGTCGTCGTTTAGTTTAAGATACATTTTTAGGCGTTTAGAAAACGTATCGCTATTCTGCACATTCAATGTTTCATGCTACAAGACCTGAATATCAAATTTGCCTTTATGGGAGGTATTAATCAATCAATTTGCTTCCCATCCAAAAACTTTCTTATTTACTCGTTGCTTGCATTCTAATGTATTGTTGCCTTCATTCATACTAACGAGCATGTGTGTGTCGACTGTTGATGATCGAGACTAGGATCCAACACACGCAAACCGAGACCGATTACGAATGCACTAGTGGACGATCCCTCACTATTGCTTGACGCTCTCGCTTGCATTCTTGTCTTGAAATCAGACAAGGGTGCGCGCCACGTTCCGGCTCAAAGTAATGGACTGTGACATTTGGTATCAGAGCTCGGTCTTCAAAACGGGCTGCTGTTTACGATGGCGGCTAAGACCGTAGAAGCGATGAGAACTAAAGGAGAAACTAAGGCGAGGGTGTCGGCCCTAGAGAAATTGTTCGATGAGAAAATTCCTTCGTTGGAAAAACTCGTGGCGAGTCTCCGGAGGATTCATCAAGCCGTAAATGAGACGGTAAGGGGGCATGAGGCTCACTTTAAAGTCGTAGCCGAGACAGTAAAAGGGCATGAGGCTCGCTTTGAAGCCGTAGAGGCAATGATCCCGCATGAGTTCGCGGAAGAGATGGCACTACTACAAAAACAGGCAACTACAACGGCCCTTTAACAACGCTTATTAACGAAAATGACGAAAAGACGTTGTTGAATGGATTATTAGAC
>VHZZ01001302.1:126367-136842 GCA_009801015.1 Silene noctiflora | reverse complement strand
ACCATCACAATTCCATAAATTTTGTCATAATAAACTCAAAGCATGTGAAAGATAGCATGTTTGTCAAACTAAACACCAAACTAACTCAAGTATTCCCCATTCACATAATAGGAGCATCATAATTCATGAATTGAACAAGGAACATGATAAAACATATAAATGTGTTAACTATAATTTATAAACACCAAAATTCAACACAAATATACACACAAACCAAATGTAATGTCAAGTAACCTATCACCGTTATCTTTTTCTTCCTAATCTTCGAGAGAATCCTCAATAATGTAATAATCGGCTTCCGGGTCGTCCAAGTCTTCACCTAAACACAAAATAAGTTAAGTTAAATGAAGAATTCACCCTTGTAGGGTAAAAGAGGCTTTCAAAAATCTGTCAAGGGGAAGAAAAATGGTTCCTTTCTTACTTACAAAGAAGGGGAATGAGAAGAGAAGAAGAACGGCGCGAAAAACAAAGGAATTTGTTGAGAAATGAAGGAGATATGAAGATTTTAAGTTTAAAGGATTTTGTGTTCAACAATTGTATTTGTCGTAAAATGGGGTTTGCTGAGATTTTGATGAAGGAATAGGGGTTTATGAGGGTTTGAGTGGAGAAATGATATTATATGGGTCCTTATACTAACTTAGGCCCAACACAACTCAAAATGACTCGATTTTAGCTTAAAACTCGTCTTAAGGCTACTATACTCTTAAGACGGGACATAATATTATACTTATATATTTTATACACTAAAAATATATTTTTACTCAAAAATAGGTTTTAAAGGTAAATTAATTTAATTAAATAGCTAAACTTGTTTTAAAATCGTTTATGAAATTCTCGGGCAGCTTGTAGAAATCGGAGAAATTTGCACCATCTCACAAAAACACAATGACGGAATTTAATCATTTGTGTGGTCATACAAATATTGCTAAATTTTCTACTACGTCAGGAGAAATTACGTTTTAATAAATATTTGTATGCCGTATCATCTTGGATGATACTCCTTACATTCTTATTATCAGTATGAATTACATTACGTAGGGACGCTGCTACTATAGTGATTTCCAAGCAGTTCATTTGCTAGCATAATAACAATATATACTTGATCATAACCCGAAAGATGCATCTACAATAATCTTATTTCCCTGAATTGGGACGTGACTTTGATTTTCTTGAACCATTTTCTTCTCTGTTTTGTAAACATACACACTTGATGCCCACCAAAATGCACCCATATTCAACAGAGCCAACACAAACAAGAACAAGTAATAATAGTCCAAATGACAATCATTCAAATTGTTCCCTATCCAACTCTTTCCCCCATTCCTTCCGGTAATCTTAACCACCATAGTAATCAAAAAACTATTTAAGAAATTTCCCACCCCAATCGCGCTTGTAAAGAACGTCGTCCCTAGACTTTGCATATCGTCCGGTGACTGATCATAAAAGAACTCCAACAATCCAATTGAGTTAAATACATCAGCCACGCCAATAAGCACATATTGAGGCATTAACCAAAATACGCTCATAGGGACTAATGACTTACTCCCTAAGACATGCTCCACCTTAATAACATGCATCCTACGCATCTCCACCGTGTAAGCTACCGCAATGGCCAAAACCTGGATAATGCAACCAATCCCGAGTCTCTGTAACAAAGTGATTCCCCTAGGATTTCCGGTCCTACTCCGCATCATGGGTACAAAGTAGAGGTCATAGATGGGTAAGGTTAGGAGCATGGATAGAGTAACAAAGCTCCCTAAGGAGGCTGCCGGGACTTGGAAATTCGGGCCTATGTGACGGTTTAGGGTGGTTCCTTGTTTAACAAAAAGGGTGTTTATTTGGGCCCAAATTGTGCTAGGAATTAGTAGCACTAACCATATCATTATCATTCCACATACTTGCTTTGATTTTTCTACTTGTGCTTTTGTGCAAGGAGCTCTTGTGCTACCTTCTTCTAGACTAGCCTTCTCCAAAAACCTGGTAGAGCCAAGTGAGGCATTAGATATAGCATTATAGACCTATAAGTAATGGTTATGACGATAATATGCAATTGCATTCAACATTATGCAACATTATATTATGCAGCCGTTATTTTTGGTGCGCACTGGGTAAACGCCCAATATACATGATAGCCTGCAAACCACATATATCTGGTAAGTCGCCTGTGAATGACATGCTTGAAGTATAGAAGACATAGCCCCATGCCATAAATATTCCACAAAATTGCTCTTGAAAAGACTTGAATCTAAGACCGTTAAAAGAATTTTACTCAAGTCTTAATTACTAGACTCCACCATGGCAAAAAAAGCAATGTTTATTAGGTGGGTAAGTAAGCAAACATGTCTTATTTGGACAAATCTTGCAATATTCTTTCACATGATTCAAGTACCAGTATTTGAGTGAAATATCATTGCTTGCCTCAGTTCCCTGCCCTTTGGATAATAGACTAAATGATTCAGCCCCATGCATGTGAAGCACATTACATATTTGGACCATCTAACAGAGAAGCTAGAAATAAATACATCAAGTACGCTTACAGAAATTAAATTATGAGCGGATGGGCCAGAGATAACTATATATAAAAATTGGCCGCTCATTAAGTTTAACGTTTTTCATGAGCTTCTATAATACTGCATCACATCCTATTCTTGTACAATTACTTAATTGGGCCAATTTTAATGACCTGAATTGAATAGGTTTAAACCGATGACCTTATAAAATGGATCCAGTTTTAATGAGCTACATTCAACAGATTAAATCGGATCGTGCAATCCAAAAAATATGAACCGGGACATGATCCGAAACTCGATTGAATCTAAATTCTGATAGCCCGGAATTGACTCTTGCCCGTTAAAAAGAAAAAGGGACTCCCAAATGATCTGCTCGTACCTGACTCCAACCGTGATGCACTTGATATGACCCATATAAAATTGACATAAAAACGACCCATTTACCTGGTCTACACTCAATACTAATAGTGACTCATGTATAGTACTAGAAAGGAATCTAGAGCCGAGAGAAATAAATGTTGGGAAGCCAAACT
The DNA here is from genome assembly GCA_009801015.1 of Silene noctiflora. Taxonomy (NCBI): domain Eukaryota; kingdom Viridiplantae; phylum Streptophyta; class Magnoliopsida; order Caryophyllales; family Caryophyllaceae; genus Silene; species Silene noctiflora. Next base: position 133,799 of record VHZZ01001302.1, on the reverse strand, counting down.
TCGACACAGCCATAATAGACGACATCACATCCTTATCATAGCCCACAATGTGCAGTTATATCTTTCACTATTTATGTTTCCCTCACTCTGGGGTTTCTCTTCTCTATTAGACCATCCCCAAGCAAAGGTCACGCTAATTAAGTCACGGCCCGGTTTTACTCTTAATCTCAATTTATTTATCTGGACCTACTTTCACCCTCCCAAGCAAAAGGTCACGACCTAGGTCATCAACCCAATCATTTGGTCACAAATTAATCATGCATTTTATACTTTTTATTGTTTTTTAATTGTCCAACCAATAACAATTGGACACATACTAGGTCAATAAGGAGGTCAATTTGCTCAACCTTGRTCACAAATTGACCATTTCATGTTTTTGGTCACAAATTGACCTCCTTTGGTCACAAATTAAAACTCCTAATTGTGTAATTAGCATGACCAAGCAAGGTCATGACCTACCAATTGACCTTACTTGGGGATGGTCTTAGTATTTGATGTCAATATCTGCAACTTGTTTATGGTATCTACATCGAAAATAGCAGTACAGTGTAATCATCGATAATATCTTGTTTCTTTTGATGTTCAATCTAGTTTCCTTTCCCATTTCCGACTTGGGTAGTTCGGTCATTGTCAGACAGGGGCGAGTCGAGGATTTATAGGTTGATGTAGCGAAATTATTACTCAATATTTTCGAGTACCAATGCATTAAGAAACCGACAAACTTAACTAAGGAAGGGTCAAAGCATGATTAATGGTGTACCTGCATGCTACGCCATTTGATAAGGTGGACTCGCCCCTGTTGTCAAAATGATCACGAGAATTGTGTTGTTCATTATGATCGTACTAACGAGATTGGAATCTAGGTTATAAGTATCATTCCTAATGACTTTACTGGCTGATAAGAGTAAAAACTAAGTTCGATGGCATTAAGTAATGATGATCATAGCTCTTTTGTAAGATTGTCTTAGCATGCATATGAGCAGAATATATATGTAATGTTGCCTTATTTCTAATACTAGTCCATTTAATTAAGGTCATTGAGATCATGATGATCAATAGCAATAGCAATGTCCTCCACCGCCTCAGTTGACCTCTCTTATACACAAGTATTTACTTATCGTGCAAAAAGAAAAAACAATATATTTATCCCTAATGACCCTTTATAAAAATTGCATTATGATTAAGCAAAACATGCCACATAAGTATAAAATGAGGTGTCCAAGTATTAACTCACCTGAAACGTGCAGTATTACGATTTTCCAATGGTTTTTCGTTGGGGTGCTCAAGAAATTTGAGTCTCCAATTAGCCATGGCAGTAAAAACGACCCTAAAAACATCGGTTGTAGGGCTTTTTAAGTTCCTAGCTTTGTGCCTATAAATAGGAGTTCCCAAGTAAAAAACAATCAAGGATAATATAAGGCCAATAGTAGGAATCGCATAACCTAAACCCCAACCCAAGTTTTCTTGTATGTACACAAGTGCCAAAGTTGCAAAGAGGCCTCCCAAGAATGCACAAAAAAACCACCAATTGAACAATGAAACTTTGAGCTTTTTTTCATGAGGATCTAATTCATCAAATTGGTCGGCCCCAAATGTCGAAATGTTAGGCTTTGTTCCTCCTGCTCCTAGGGCTATGATATACAAAGCAACGTAGAACATTGCAATTTTGGACGAAGAGCCCTCGTTGTCGCATATATTGTTCGTGCATCTTGGTTTTAAGGACTTGAGTGAAACAACCGTCGTTAGAAGTAACATACCCTGAAATTACGGAGTTTTCAGTGTAAATGTTAAGACATAAGCATAAGAGAAACATTTCTCGAAACACAAATTACTCCTCGTCAATTATATATACTTGATAAACAGTGGCGGAGCGAAGATTTGAAGTCAGCAGAGACCAAAAATTTCAACTATAAGGACAGAGAGGGTTAACAGTGACCTGAGCACTTAATCTACAGAAACTAGCAAAATATCAACAAGTTTGTCACTAGCCTATAAGATCATAATCACATTCCAATAAAGAAGCTTTTAACCTACCTTAACTTTAAACCCACTAAAACATTTAGAACAAGTGTGTTATTTTAGTCAAACTACAACCGTTTACTAAAAAGGATATGATCTCAAAACATATGTACCTACTATTCTACTAATTTGTTTGTGTGGAGAATAATGTTGCAAAACCCACATCCTTTTGACCATTATCAATTCGTGTCCAATCCATTTAACCTTAAAGGGTCATTGTTCTACCGTCCCACATGCCATTCTTGAAATACACTCTTTTTTTTTTTATTAGTCATATTTGGTGGCGCAAATTATCTACTAATCTTATTATTTGATATTCACACAAATTCTCAATTTCCGAAAATAGAAATAATCACAATAAATTGCATAGGTGGGCCGGAGTCGATTTTATAATCAAAAGAATATGACTTTGAACGTAAAAGAGCATTTTTTTTTTTTTAAAGTTACCATTTAGTTGAGAACTACGATATACAGAGTACTCCGTACAATATATGCATGTCTAATCACAAAGTCATTGTCGTAACTCAAATTATTCGCAATGTGAACTAAATATATGTGGTAGTATAATACGTTTGAAAATTGGATGTAGACTTATACATGTGAAGAGTTCAATTGATGTACTCATTCATTTTCCATGGAGCAAATTAAACACACTTCAAACTTGAAAATATCTTCCATTATCTCCCAATGATTCGAATTAAATCCATGTATAAATTATCATTAGCTCAACTGGTCAATTCCCAAATGATTTTCATAATTGTGCGAACCAAAATTCGTCGACCATAAATAGACCTTACAATTCTATTCAGACGGAGTAAAAATAAGTCGTAGATAAGTGAAAGGCAAGAGATAAGTAGTAGAGTATTACCAAGACATAAATGAGAGAAGAGATGGTGAAAGTCCAATATCGACCAAGATAAGAATCAGCCAAGTAAGCTCCAAGAATTGGTGTCATCCATACAACTCCATTCCAATTGTTTACATTCCTTACTGATGAAACAGTGTCTTCGTGTAATTGCGTTGTCACGTATACCACCAAGTTTGATGCTATGCCATAAAACGCCATTCTCTCGAATATTTCATATACTACGTTCTCGCAAAATTAAGGGCAAACTTATAAGTCCCTAATCAAAGGGAAAAAACAATTTAATTCGTCCATATAAAAACATAATCAAACCACACATATTCTTGTATGAAACCGTTTGACAATGTTTTAAGGTCGCACCAACTCAATAACGACGCAATTAGTAATCATTTGATACTCGGTATTTATTTCGCGGTGCTACTTGTATATAAACGACCTTAGTAATTAATTAAACAAAGAAAACTGATATCTACAACGTATTTATTTAGAAAAATTACCAAGAAGAAAAGCACAAGCCTTCCATTTGCCAGTGTTAGAAGCAAGCACGGGCCTACCACGAATATCCATGGTGCCATCAAGAGTGTAGGCCTTAATATTGGTTTCTTCCATGTCCATCTTAGCTAATTAAGACAAGTTTAAACGATGAAATACTATCGTCTCGAATGATTTCTTAATGAATTTCCTTGATGAACTAACTGTAATAAGCTAAGTCAAGTGAAATTTGAGTGTGATTACTAGTGAAGATGAGATGAGTTTGTGTTAAAAAAATAAAATAAAATAAAATAAAAAAGGAAAAAACAGGAATGATAGAGAGAAGGAAGGTAAAGATGGAAGATAAGTCACACGAAGAGTAGAGGTGATGGACTCAACCTTATAAATAGGCAAGGATAGCATCCCATTTTTTGTCGGACCCAACTCTTTAGGCTTTTTTTCCGATTGGACACGGAACCGTGCTAACTTCACATGACATCAACTTTTCTTTTATCACACATTCTCATTGAATACGGGCACTTTTCGTCACAAGCTGAAGACGGATAATGTTCCTCATAATATGCAAGTTGCACTATCCATGGGGTGCTCCATTTCTCCCCCACTTGCCGTCCCACTTGCCTTATTGTGAGAGGATCGCTATCCGTTTTCAGCTTGTGACGGATAGTGTCCGTCACAAGCAAGACGTTTTATTCTTTTATTTAGTTTCCAATTTTTGCTTCTTCATTACTCTATACTCTCTCCACTTAATCATTTTCACCCCATTTACTTTTAAAAGTTTGTTTGGGCCCTATTTCACATATTGAACCGATGAAGGGAAATTGGGTTGAAGGCTTGATGAGCCCGTCCTGCAACTAAGAGAAGGAGATAATCCGTGGGTCAAGCTAAGGATAGCACATCAAGGGAAGTAGAACTTGAAGACCATCGGATTGACTTCGGCAGCCTTGAGGGGCAAGCAAGCTAAACCTAAGTAGGGTTTAATCTTATGTAAGACGGAACAAGGCAAAAGGAGGGATTCAGTCGCACACACACACAAGAACAATCCTACCTACGATACATCAGCAATCTAGCCATCTTCTATCTCTTATACTCGTAACATATTATTCGTATTTGCTAGTGATTATCTTGGAAAGATTCTGTCTCCTTCCCGCGGTCGTTTCCCACATTGGGTTTTTCGTCACCAAATTTCTTGTGTAAATTCTTCTTATTTACGTACTTATTTATTTGCACCGTAATCATGCAATACAATCACACGATTAACATATAAGATCACTTTAACCCTAAAAGTCGTTATACCAAGATCCGAAGGAAGCCAGTCACCACGAATGCCATCAAGTTCACCACCAGCAACAGGAGTGCAGACCTCAGTGTCAGGGCCTCCACCAAAGACCAATCTTCCACCAAAAACCAGTCATCCAAAGGTGTCCAGAGAGATGGACGTCCAACCGAAAATTGAGAACGAAGCAGGACCTGTCTAGGGGGAGCAGGATGTTCGCTCGACAAGCGACGGCAGGCATCAGGTTCTCCCACCGCCCAATCCAACCTAAATCATAATCAACGGGATGAACAACTTGCAGAAGAAAATTGGTAGCATGAGGGAAGAGAATAGAAAGGCGAAGGCTTAGGCATCGGAGGAGAATCGAGCACTCTAGATGCAGATAGATGTCATGCAACAACAAAGATCTATCCCATCCCCTATGACAATCAGGAGCCAGATTCCAATCACAAGCCGTCCAGACGAGGCGTCGGGGCAGGAGGGAGCAAACACGCTCACTCCCCACTAAATTAGTTACCAGGCTAGATCTGACGGGGACACCACAAGAAGGAGGCATAATCCCACGAGGACTAGGACGTCTAACGCCTGATAGTTGGCCAACAGTGAGCAATATATAGTCAAGACCAGGTAACGTTCCTATTAGTAATTTTGTTACTACTAACCAGACGCCTGAGGTAGGATTTGTCAATCGATAGGTCATAGGCTGGCATCCAGGATCTTTGATGACAGCAACCCCCCTGGCCACCATCACAGTCCCGCAACAACTTGGTCAAGGGGCAATGTCTAGAATCATCACCAACCCGCCTATAACCCTTATGCTGGCTACGACAGCATTTGGGATCAACAGTACTTGGAACTCAGAGACATGCTTAGCAGGATCCCTGGAATGTAAGCTCCCTTGGAGAAGGCACCCCCTGATAGCTACGCAGATTCTCCATTTATAGATGCAATATCACTGGTGACTGTGCCAAAGGGATTTAGTGCCCCAACTATGACACTCTACGACGGTACGGTAGATCCCTTTGATAACGTCAGCCAGTACAAGAAGAAGATGATGGTCATAACAGCGATCGGTCCCCTGAAGCCGGCCTACATGTATAAGGGATTTTGGTCAATACTATCTGGAGTAGCTCTGCAATGGTTTTTCGGACTGCCGAACAGGTTCATTGCAACCTTTTTTGACTTAGTAAACGCGTTCAATCAACAGTTTGCCAGTAGCAGGAAACCTGAGAACCATACCAACGACCATTACAAGATAGTTCAAGGGTTCGACGAAAAGACCAAAGATTTCTTCACCAGGTTTAGCAAGGAGAAAGTGGCAATACGAGGATGCGATGTGCCAACTGTGGTGGAAGCATTCCGGCAGGGACTTCACCACGACTCATATCTGTACAAGGAGCTAAACAGGCATCCCTGCCGCACCTTTGAAGACGTCCAAGCGAAAGCAACAACAGCCATTAGACTGGAGGAAGACATACTGTCTAGGAAAAGCATACCAGGAGTGGAAAGGACAAGTAAGAAATCGACATCAGAAAATAAGAAGGAGATACCCAAACCCTACAACAGAATGATAAATAAAGTGGAAGGGAAGGAAGAGACTCCTCCGCCACCTAAGTTGAGTTAATATGGATTCACAACTGGGATGGCAGGACTCCTGCAAGCGTTAAAAGAGTTGGGAGACAAGGTGAAGTGGCCTAGGCCACCTGTCGAAAAAAAATCATGGAGAAAGATAGCAAAAAGAAATGTGAGTTCCACAACGATATTGGGCACAACACGGAGGATTATTACAATCTACGGAGGGAGATCAAGTACTAGTATGATCTAGGGAACCTAGACCACCTGCTATCACGTTGGGGCAAGCAACGGGGTAAGGTGGGTTCTACAAGGCAAACTCTACCTTCACCACCACCTATATGCAGAAAGATAATAAATGTGATAACAGGCGGTTTAGATCTGAGTCATCCAACATATTCAGCTGCAAAAAGACATGCCACTACGACCAAAGGAGATAGGTATGAATCCTCTTGTAGGATCACTCATAGTGACCTGCTTGTTGTTAAGTTTGATAAAATATATGTCCGCAACAACCAGGAGCACCACGGTGCAATGATCATAACATTGTCCCTGGCAAACTATACAGTGAGAAAGGTTCAGGTACATACGGGGAGTTAAGTTAACCTAATCATGCTGGAAACCATAAAACGCATGGGGTTCAGCGAGAAGGATCTATTGAAGAAGACTATTCCATTAGTGGAATTCAGTGGAGAGACAACTCATTCACTTGGGGAGATTATACTCCTAACTTACGCAGGAGGAATCAACAAACAAGTGAGGTACCTAGTCATTGATGGCCCAGCAGCCTACAACGTCATCCTGGGTAAGTCATGGCTGCACCTGATAAAGGCAATCCCTTCAGCGTACCACCAATGTGACACCTCGCTATATACGACACCAAATTTAACTTAAAGGATTTCAATACAGCGGAAAACGGAGATTTTTAAAACTTTTTAAGTTTAAAAGCGAAATGTCATTAAACTACAAATATGAGGAAAAGAAAGTATGTAAATATAAGTCATACAGGCCGACATAGATAAGTATTTGGGGAAAATATATCCCACGAATAGACAAAAAAAAAGTAGTTCAAGGGTGACAAGAGTCTAGCCAACTACTACAAGTCCAGGGTCAAAATGCACGCTAGCTCACACGTCTCAGCCCCAGCTAACACCATCTTGTACCTGTCATTCATGTAAACATGAATGCCATAGTCAGTGGGGAGTAACTCA
>VHZZ01001301.1:146758-163385 GCA_009801015.1 Silene noctiflora | reverse complement strand
GAGATTATGATAACGATATTTAAATCGTCATCGTGAACGCACTATTGTTGAGGACACTCACTCCAACAAAATTGATGCGGAATAAGGTTGTCGCGTCTTTTTTTTTATGTCAGGAAAAAATTCCGTCAGGATTTTGTAAAAAAACTCGGGAAACTGACGGGTATTCCGTCGGTATTAGTCAAACTTTGACTAATACTGACGGAAATCCCGTCAGTATTTCTCCTCAATTATTTGCATACTGTACAAAATTCAAATGAAGGTACTGACGGAATTCCGTCAGTATTAGTCAATTTTTGACTTTTATTGACGGAATATCCGTCAGTATTAGTCAATTTTTTGACTTTTACTGACGAAAGTTCCGTCAGTACCTTATCTCAATTATTGGAGATTTTTGGGACAGAGGAGATGCGTTCCTGACGGATTTTCCGTCAGTAGTTTTCAGTTTCCTGGCGGAAATTCCGTCAGTATTTTTTGCCGTCATTGACTTAGTCAACGCGCCAACATTTACTGACGGTTGGTGACGGATTTTCCGCCAGGATTATTTTCCTGACGGAAATTCCGTCAATTTTCCGTCAGTTTCCCGTTTTCACTGACGGGTTTATAATTCCGTCATTATTTCCGTCAGTTTCCCGTGTTTTTTTTTGTAGTGTCATACACTCGGTGATTGGGCTTGTGACAGTGCTGAAATCCCGAATAAATCTCCGATAAAAGGAAGCAAGCCCATGGAATGATCTCACTTCAGTCACGGTCTTAGGAATCGGCCAAGAACGAATGGCTTCAATCTTTGATGGATCAACGAACACTCCCTCCTTCGAGACAACATAACCGAGAAATACCACACTATCTACCAGAAATGTGCACTTCTCCATCTTACCATATAGTTGCTGCTCCCTAAGTGTCTCAAATACTTGCCTAAGATGGACAAGATGATCTTCCAAACTTTTACTGTAAACAAGAATGTCATCTAAATAAACAACCACGAACCTGCCCAAGAATGGTTTAAGCATCTCGTTCATAAGCCTCATAAATGTACTTGGAGCATTAGTAAGGCCAAAAGGCATCACGATCCATTCATATAGGCCGTGCTTTATCTTGAACGCTGTTTTCCATTCATCACCTTCTCTCATCCGAATTTGATGGTATCTACTTCTTAAATCACTCTTTGAAAATATCACGGACCCATGTAGCTCATCTAACATATCATCAAGTCTTGGAATAGGAAATCGATATTTGATTGTAATGTTATTTACAGCTCTACTATCAATGCACATCCTCCAAGTCCCGTCTTTCTTTGGTACCAACAATGCGGGAACGACACATGGACTTAAGCTTTCACAAACATAACCTCTACTCATCAACTCTTCAATTTGCCTTTGCAATTCCTTGGTTTCCTCTGGATTACTCCTACAAGCTGCCTTATTAGGAAGGGGAGCACCTGGAATTAGATCGATTTGATGCTCAATACCTCGAATTGGAGGCAAACCAGGCGGTAAATCCTCGGGAAAAACATCTCGGAACTCGTGCAACAGATCCTTCAAAGGACCTTCCTTCACGCCCGGGGCTGCATTCCCTCGTTCCTCCTCCGTGATCAAAGCATACACGGTCTCTCCAGCATCTATAGCCTGTTCAATTTCCCGACCATTAGCAAAAACAGATAAGCTGGGTTTCTTACCTCGTTTACCACAAATGATACGTAAATAGCAGAGCTTTGATTTGCGCGGAAGCAAGAACAAGAAAACAGCAGTGTAACGTGAGATTGAGTCGAAGCAACAGTTGGATCGTGTGATTGTATTTGCGTGTAAACAGTAGAAAACAATTAAACAGTAAACAAATGAAAATAAAGAACAAAGGATATTTGCTCAAGTTAGACCTATAACTTGAACAATAGTGATCAATTCGCAAGACCTATTGCTCCTTGATCGGTGTTAAAGCTTGATCGYGTCAAACTATAACAGGCTTGGATCGAAAACGCGTCGAACCGGAAACACAATTGCAAGGCAAAAGCTTAATATTTTATTTGATAACAATGAATAATAAACAGCAACATCCGTCCCTTAAATAGGACCAAATACACGGCTGAATCAGTCCTAGTTAGACGCCTAGTGCGACTCAGAAACCTAATGATACGACTCTCCTAAAGATACAATAGCTGCCTTGTTTTATTCTAATTGTAATTAAGAAACTAACCCTAAACTAATTAGGAAAAATTTCACTTCCTGGTTTCTTTAGGAAACCTTATTCAAGTAGGACATCCTACTCCTACTGTAATTAAAAAAAAAGCACTACACTACTTCTAATAGAACGACACAAACACACGTTGTATCTTTTTGTGTCCCCAAGTAGTGTGTCGTGATGCTGCTGCCGCCAATGCTGCTGCCGTGCGCCCTGTCGTGCGCCATTTCCTTGACATCTATCATAACCTCGTCATCTTCATTTGAGTCAAGCATTGAGTCAAGCATTTTTGGATCAGAAACGGAGTTTCCACTACCTCCCTAGGACAATACTCGTATGGTTACATACTTCACAAACTCTTGCTTAAGATTGTTTTAAATTAAAACGAGACTTATAATTATTCTAAATAATTTAAAATAAAAGAGAAGTTGTGAGGTCTTACCTTAAAACCGTTTTAAGCAATACTTAATCATGTGACTTACGCTACTTTACGTGGAGCACTTAAAACTAGTTGGTATGTTAAATGCCCAACAACTGCAAATTAATAACTAGACCCTAGTATTATAAGTAATCCCAACTTTTGAACTACTCATTTTCACCCTATAATGTAAACCAAATGTGAAAACATTAATTCCAAACAATTACGGTGTACGTCGTTATTTTGATGGGTCTTTTCATGTAAGAAAAAGCCACGTGATATCCAAACAGTAAAACTCAATTTATTTTTGACTGTGATGAGCATGAGTTAAATAAGGTAAAGCACAGCAGTAACTTTTGCCCTTGAAATGAAGCAAGTATGGGAGTATGAAGCAAAAGATATGACACCATATTAAAAGTGGCTCAAGCAAGCAAGGCAAAGCAAAGTTACCTATACTAGTCTTTACTTCTTTTTACTGTTTTTGTCTTTGATTTTTACGCCCTTTTCTTTTCTTTATTTTTCTTTTCTCTGAGCTTTTGTCAGCCACCATTTACTACTATTTACATTAACGTGTGACCAAATTGGAAGGCTGTGCATTACTAGAGTCACAATGTACAGTAAATTGGTTGTGTTGTGTGTTATCAATAATAATTGGATGTAATTAAGCACCTTCATAACTCATTTAATTCCACGTTAGCTATAACACACCGTACTTCCATACATACTTGTTGAAAGAGATTCATAAGGAACAAGATCATTATCCAAAAATTACTTTAAACCCCACTAAATTTGACTTATTTTTCACTGTGGGTTAATATATCAATTAAATTAGTCAATTTATTTCTATTCAATTCAGTTTTAGCAACAAGGAATATAAGGTAGCATATACCAGAGTCCCTCTAGCCATGCCTTTGACACTCAAAGTGAACACAAACTCAGAAGTTATGACAAACAGACGCATAATAACAAGAGAGGCAGTCAGGCAGTAGTCATCAGTTGTCTCACATGACCTCCCATTTTAAACCCACGCCTCTCTCTCTTCTCCATTTACTCCTTTGTCCTCTCATTTTCCCAACAACCTCTCACTGCTTCTTCTTCTTCTTCTTCTTCACTCTCTTCTCCAACCTTCAAATATCATACAACCAAACTTAATTTACTTCAATTTTCTTATTAAATTCACAAACCTAAGTTAATTATTCTGGCTCTCCCAACAATGGAAGCTTTCAGCTTACTTAAGTACTGGAAAGACACTCGTAATGGCGGTGGCGGAAGCCGAAGCGGAAACAGAGCCGTAAATGCCAAACTCTCAGCTACTTCCATTGTCTCTACCGTCAACACCGCACTAAGTGATGACGTGTCCGACGGAAGTGACGACGACGACGACGGTCCTTTCTTTGACCTCGAGTTCGCCGCCCTCCCTGCTGACGCGGACGATGACGTGGGTGAAGAGAGGCAGAAGGTGGAGGAGAGAGAAAGCGAGGATGAAATTGACGACGACGAACAAGAAGAAGATGAAGATGAAGATGAAGAAATTGACGACTTGGAGGAGGTGGAGCGTAACATGAGTTTCTCGCCTTCGGATGATTTGTTTTTCAAAGGTAAAGTGATTCAAATCGACGGTTCAGATTCCGCGCCGTTGAGAGAGATGGAGGAGATTATTAACGCTGCCCAAAGCGGAAATCAAATGCCGCTTCCGGCAGCGTTAGTGAAATCGGCTACTAAACTCAGGGTTTTTATGTTAGGGTTGAAACGGTCAAAATCCGAGTCAAAGCAAGTTCTTACTCATGAAATTATTCACCGCGGTAAAAACAGTAAAAATAGGTTTACGACGGTGAGGTTAAAAATGGAAGAGGTGAAAGTGCCGCTAATTTCGCTACTCACACGCGCGCCTTCTAATACTGCTAAGAACACGCAATCGGATGAAAAATCTGTTACGGAAGACAGTAATAATGGTAATAATAATAGTAATAATGAGGAGAAGAGGAATAGGAAAGAGGTGGTGCAACGGTACTTGAAATTGGTGAGACCGTTATACGTCAAAGTTTCGAAGAAAAATGACTGTGAGAAGGCGGAGGAAGGGAAGGAAAAGGGCGAGGTTGAGGCGGTGGCGGCGACAACGAAAAATGCGAAAGCGAGGTTGAATTTGAAGGTCATTGCGAGGAAGCATTTAGGGAAGAGTAAATCGGCCACGGTGCACACAATGTCGAGTGTTAATACGACGTCGTCTAATAAGAAGAGTGATGATTCGTTGTTACAGCAGCAGGATGGTATACAGAGTGCTATTCTTCATTGTAAACGGTCTTTCAATTCCTCTTCTTCTTCTTCCGAAGGTAATGCCATTTTTTAATTCGATTATTACGGTCCATTTTATTGTGTTCTTTCCATTTTTTAATTACGAAGAATAGGAAGGGATAGATGAGTACTAATTTTAAATGTTAGTGCTTTCGTCTTAATTATTTACGGAGTAGTCAATTTATTTTCGAGGTATATTTTATTAAAAAGTAAATAAATAATTAAAACAGAGTATTATTAGATATTTATAGCTGCAATTTTGATGAATTTGTTGTGTTTGATTGTTGGTGGTGAAGATGGAGAAGAAGCGATGTCGGTTCTGATGCGGTCAGCAAGCGAACCATCACAAGAAAAGGCGACAATGCCAGCGGGGGCGACGGTGGAGGAGGGGAGCGAATGAAAACGGCGAGGGTTTGGGGGTAGGGAGCAAGCATAGTAGTAGGGTTGTAAGGGGTAGTATTGTAAATGAAGAGATAGGAAGGGGGGGTAAAATAGGAAAATGAATTAGTGGAGGATAAGAGAAAAGTGAGAGAGAAAGAGAGTGAGTAGTCGCTGTTATCTGTTGAATATGTAGAAAGAGGTGGAGTACTCAGACTGTGTTGTTGGAAAATATATGGACAACTTCGTATGTTTTGTTATCTAGTATAGTCAAGTGCTCTAGTACGTCTTTTGTATTTCTATATATACCATTTTCACCATCAACTCATCAAGTGTCAATTAGTCAATTAGTTTTATAACACGAGCAAATTCAGTCGTTATATTTTCTTTGAGAGTGTGTAATTGTGTATTATATAGGAGAGAATTCAACTTATTATGTTATGTTATGTATACTCAATTCACAGGTCACACCGAGTACTAAATTATTTAATATTAGAAAAGCAAATGAAAAGAAAACGGATAATCGAAATTGGTTTTAAACTCGATTAACGCAAAATCTCATTGGAGTATATAGATGGTTTAAAATAAGAGCAGGTGAGAAAAAGGGTTATAACGGGTCTTTTTAAAAAGACCGTCACAAGCAAGAATTGTTGTCGGGTTAAGAGCACACCGCAGTAGGGATGTTGATGATAATGATGAAGGCGGTCAAAGGTAGTGTTATTCTATCTTATGGGAATACGTGATGATTCTTGTGTTAGTTACTTTGAGGGACTTTGAGAACCAATGATGTTAAATAGAAGGTAATGATATATAATGATGTGATACAATGAGTATTAATCAAAGGTTTCATTTTAATTCCAAGTTAACTTTGGAGATTCACTCTGTCTCTTTTAGCCAGTTTTTGGGTCTACATACCGATGAACTTTCCCAAAGTAACCAACTTAACTTTGACTAATCCACTCTTGTCTAAAGCAAATTCTGAATACAGACATTATCCGTCACAAATTGAAGATGGATAGTACTTTTCTTCCAATATGCAAGTGATATTATTCATAGGGTGCTTCATTTCCTTCCACTCGCCCTCTCACTTGCCTTATTATGACTTTATGAGAGGGACACTATCCGTATTATGCTTGTGACGGATAGGGTTCGTCACAAGCAAGACGCTTTGCCCAACCAAACCTCTACAATTTCTTACAACTCCCTATTTCTTAGTGCACGAATTCTAATTTTAGACAGATAATATCCGTTTTAAATTAAAAATGGATTAAATACTTGTCAAATTACATGACCAGTTGTTTAGAAAATATCAAAAGGTTTATCTTTATTATCATTATGTGGTAATATTTGACCCACTTCAAATGATGTCCTTTTTAAGCAAGATTTACTGGAGACGAGTTCATGAGAATGGAATACCATATTTATAGAATATTTTTACTTGTTCCCTTTTACTCTAAATAAAAATATAGTGAATTTATTTGCATGTAAAAAAGAACAATTTAGTTAGCTTATCTGAGCAAAAATTCAGGTAACTTATTTTGTGGAAGTATAACTATTTGACAAGCACTTTGTTTATCAAATTAGTTAGTTGAAATAGTCAAATATAAACAGAACAACTAATTTATTTGACCAAAATTTTAGTTAAGTTATTTTTGTATAAAAGTTTGATAAGTAGCTTATTTAAGAAATTCTTGAATCAAAAATTATTTGTAGTAGTACAGATGTAGAGTATGGGTAGAATAAACTAGTTAAAATTTTTTTGATTTCCTTTTGTATCCCTTCAATTATTACAATGAAACTAAATTTATGTTTGTCTATGTTAGTTTGTGAAAGAAATGATTATCAATCACGTGGAACTCTACATATCTATACTCTATAAGTGTGTATCTACGGAATATCAACAAACTATAGAGGCAACAATTTCACGTGAACTATAAATTATTCCACAAAGATAAATTCTCATGCAAGGCTTATAGTTAACCTTGGAAATATGCCTACCAATTATTTAGGAATCGGATAGCTGCAAAGTGAATCCTAAAAACCAAGAACGAGGGATTTAGGATAATGCTCCCTGTTTCCTTTAATTCATTTGCAAGGATTACGTCCAAGCGGCAAGTTTCACAAATTTTCATGTGCAACGGCTTTATGTGCGATCACGAAAAAGTGGCTATGTTTTGATAAATAGTGATTATTTTTGGTTATATAATTACCACTTTTTATGACTAAAAAAATAACTATGGTTTTCAAAGTGACCGCTTTTTACCTAAGAATGGTCACCATTGACAAAAGAAATGACCACTTTTTACCAAAAAATACAGAAAAAACCATCGTAAAAAAATTACTTGGCAAATTCTACGTTATCTCTAAAGATGATTGTATTGTAAAGTTGTAAACTAGCCCCATTCAAGGATAATGTAAATGTTACAAGCCCATTTGTAGCAAAACAAGGTGTTACAAGCCCATTTGTACCATACGAAATGTTACAAGCCCATGCTTCAAAACATATTTCAAAATCTTTCGACTCTTCTTCTTTCCCTTTTTTTTTTTTTTTTTTTAAGGAAGTCTTCCGACTCTTCTAAGGTAACAAAAATTACCCCTTAGGACGAGATATATCCATTTAATTAATAAAACGGGTTAAAGAGGTACCATTTGATAAAAGAAGTTGCATAGGAATTAACAAAACTTTATTATATCATCATTATATGATTGTATTTGGGTCCGTTATAGGCATGAAACAGAGATATCCGTCCTCTTATAAAACTCTTATAAAACTAAGGTTCTGTTTGGTAAAATTAGCTGGAAAGGTAGCTGAACTTTGAAAAACGTAGCTAAAAACTGAAAAGTTAATTGAAACCTGAAAAGATAACTAATAAGGTAACTGATTATATAAAAAATGTTTGGCAAACTAGCTGAAAATGTAGCTGATTTTTGATAAAATGACGTAAAAAGATATGATAATTATTTAATATTATATATTTTAGGGGTGAAAATGGAAGATAACTTATTTCAGATATTGAAATCTCAAATGTTACTCTACGAAGCATTTCATTTCAGGTAGCTTATTTGTTCAAATAAGCTACTTGCCAAACACTTACGAAAAATCAGATAGCTGAAATTTTGGTCAAATAAGTTATTTTGGTCAAATAAACTACATGAAATTTCATGTCAAACAGAGCCTAACTTATAAGGTAACACCGAATAATTGTCAAAACATGATCCATGAAGCCATTAGAGAAGCCTGAGGAAAAAGATAAGCAAGATATTTGTTGTAGAGAGAGAAGTAAATAAATTGTGTTCGTATTTTTATGAATGAAAATGAATAAGTTAAAGAAGTGTATTTGTTGTTTATGTACAAAAAGTTGTTAGCTCTATTCTAACTAAATTCCAGCTCATTAATCTATGTGTCTCTTTATGATTGGCTCTCATTAATGATTAACCCACACCTTATGCTTCTTCATCAGTTATGTTGGTGACTTTCTCATATCTCCACTCAAGTTGGAATTTATCGTCAGTGTGTATTTCTGGGGAATTTCTTGATTTCATGGAAAACAAAAAAGCAGAAGAAAATGTTAAAATCTTCTGCAGAATTTGAATATAAGGCCATGTCTTACACTGCTCGTGAATTGACTTGGCTACATGGTTTACTTGCTGACTTCAAAGTACACGATCCTTTACGTTAGAGACAAAGTGCAAGAAGATTTCATCTCCACGACTCCACTGCTCATCTACAACTAGCTAACCTCTTAACAAAGCCATTGGGACACACTGGGAACACATGTTTTTGGCTTCCAAATCGGGATTGCATTTTTTGATGATGCATGAATCCCTTGATGAGGGAATGTGAAAAAGTCAACGTGGATGTGGGTGTGCTGGAGAATGTGGGCATGGTTTGGGAGGTGGTGTGTGGGGATGGAGAGAGGAGGATGTTGCGGGGGTGTGGCGGAGCAGCAGCGTGAGGTGTTGAACCCTATGGTAGCGAAAGCAGTGGCGGTTTACAAAGGAGTTCAAAAAGCAAGGAGAGCACGCCTCAGGAATATCATATTTGAGAGCGATTGTCTAGGAGTTCCAGAGATTAAAGCGTCGTAGCTGTGGTCGAAGCAATGTCTTTTTAGTATTATTAGATAATATCTTGTCTATGTGTGATTTCTTTGAGTCGATTAGTTGGTCATTTCTTACAAGAAGTGGTAACTCAGTTGTGCATGTATTTGCCCATGTTACACCGCGATATTGTGGGCATCTGTTTTTTTGATTTCCCGGTTGGAGTTGTTGTCCAGGTAACGAACGATTTATCTTCAATGGAGGAGTAATAAATGTTCTTTAAAAAAAAAAATAATTATGAATTTATTTTAGTTGATTATGTTTTTCTAAAATTAAACATGATAAATCAGACTCATGCAAAATAATTTACTGAAAACGTATCATCAAGAAGGTAATTTCAACAACAGAGAATGGGTTAATTGTTATCAATGATTATTTCCTCAAACATATTCATATTACGATTACAAACAAGCTTGGTATGGAACCCTTTTACTCGATGCATTTGATCATTCCTGGTTCATTACATTCAACAAGTACTATCCAAGAGAAATCCCTATTTGGTTTTACAATTGGTGAAATTTGTATGGACTTACACGATAAATTTACCTAACTTGTTCAAAAAGATTTGAGATATTTTGTAACAAATACAAAAGGAGAATCTTAGACTAAATTCCTATTATCTCATCTTTAATTTAAAGTATCATGTACCATATGTTGGACTTACAATTTCAAACAAATATTACCTACTTCATACCGACTTTCATTAGTTCGAGAATCAAAATTAAATGGTAGGAAAAATTCTTAGTTGAATTATGTTCCGCTAAAAATGTACGCGACTTTCTTCAGACGGGAAAGAAGGTTGAATATGTTTTAAAATAAGTCAAAAATCTCCATCAACTCACCAGTCTTTAACAGATCACAAAAAGAACAAACTTGACCCAACAGAACATCGAGCTCTCAAATAAAAGATTCAAAACCCAGACCTAGAAAATGAACTTTTGAAATTAATAAAACCAAAATCATTCGGGGGTGAAAATGCCGACTCAAAAATCTCAATATTAAACATTTCAGATCCTCATGGAAGCCCTAGTTCACAGGACCCTTAAGAGATGTAAAAAAACACACAAGGACAAAACTCTAGAGGAAAGAGTATAAAGAAAGCAAATGTCTTCTTTTTTCATATTCATAACTGAATTTCGAAAAGACACTTCAAAAGGAAAGATTTTCCATAATAAGAAGAAATACTACTCAAGGAATGACAAACAAGCACTCCAGAGTACAAAAAGCAAAAGAACTAAAAAAATAAATGGTTCAAAATGCTTTAGCAAAAAAAGATGACAACACATTTTCAAAATAATGTATTATGTATCATTATGTTACTTTTGTATACCTATAAGGCTATAAATAGAGATAGTCTTAATTGTATAAGGCATAAGTTTTCCAACACGAGTGACAATATACAATTAGAGTTAGTTTATATGAAATAAGTAGGTTTTGTATTCAGTGATTATAGTGTTTTCTTGTAACTATGGTTTACTATATTCTCCAAAAGTTTGTACTCAAACTATTGCTAATTTTCAGTAAATTATCAAAATTTTACTCCATCTTAATTTTATTTTTCATAGATATATTGCATGTCTTTTTTAATTTAAGACGTTTCCGTCATTTTCTACCTTTATTTTTTCCAGCAATGATTAAGCTCATTTTAATTCAGTTCAGCTTAGCTACATTCAATTCAACTCAATTTTGCTTAGCACTGTTCAATTTAACTTTGAATTCGTCATTCAGTTCAGTTCTCTTTGCCTTCATTTAATTCAACTCACTTTCATTCTGGGCCGAAATGCCAAAGTGATTAGTGTTTTAACATTACAAACCCTATTTAATTTCAGACTACTGAAAATATCTCCTTGCATTGAGTTAGTTGATAAAGTAGTCCATGCAACGATTTCTTTGTCCCCAAATCTACAGTATCGTAATGCATATCTACAACACCAACTGAGATCCACTTTTGAAGGTTGGACATGACCCAAAGGCCAAAACTAGATAAATACCCTATAACTAAAATGTGGTGAAATAAATGTTGTGCAACACTTTTCTTATTATGGCTAAACTTTTAAACCGTCCTAAGCTATATACGTCGTTACTTTTGGTACAATACAATATTCGCCTAAATTTAGTTGTAGACTTGTAGCCAATAAGCTAGACCCATCCAAATATCAAACGCTAAATTAGTCCACAATTTCGACTGGGCTGACTGCTCCATCACTTGTCGCCATAAAAAGTCACTTAAATCTGCCCCACTTCATCTTCTGACTTTTGTAGGCGAATTTATCCCGTCTTGGAAAATTGAGATGGACCCATTGATGAAACCGAGTTACGCTCTAATATGTTTTCTCTCTTATTTCTATTCAGGGGTGTATTGATTTATAGTTATCTACTACGAAGTATATTTTTATTTTCGGTAGCTTTTTGAAGTGTGTTATGTATTTTGTGTGAGACATAATTAGTCTTTTTTTTTTCTTTAATTTTTGTGTCAAAACTATAGATATTTATTGATCGGTATGATTCTCTAAAATGATGAAGCCAATGTAATGGTATTTATGATGATAGAATCATATCTAGTATGTGAGATATCTAATATTGAGCTTGTACTTGTAGTCCTAAGAAAAAGTGGGTATTATAAATAGCATAATGTATGAGGAGGAGACGACTTATCATTGCGAGGGGTCTGTTGTCAGGTTGCTAGTTCAATTGACCTTCCTAATGACAACTTTGCCGGTCGTCTGTGAAGCCTCATCTGGCCTGTCTTGCCCGACTTATACCCTATCAATGGTATAGTACAAAACTTTTAGAGTACACCATAAATCTAATAATATGCATCCTAGAGACCTAGACCATGATGGTTAGCAAGGTAAGTGATCCATCCAAGTTAATGCCATTAAACGTACATATGTAATGACAATGTATTTCTTTTTTTCCTAACTTCATCCATTTATGAAATTCCAAAGAAACCCATTGGTGATTTTAGTCTATCATGACAAATTCTTATTCAAGACGGATACTATCTGTTTTAAGTTTAAGAAGAGTTAAATAGCTACCACATAAAACAAAAACAAAATACCTAAATACTAGTAAAAGACTTGCCTCTGTCTATGCAAATGATATGTATTTATCCCGTTTTAATCTTAAGACGAATATATCATTGAGAATGTGCTGATTTGTCAGGATCTCGTAAGACTATATCAGAGACCATCTGTATCAGCTAGGTGTATGTTTAAAATAGATCTACAAAAGGCCTATGATACGGTTGAATGGTCATTTGTGCATCAGCTGCTTCAAGCCCTGAAGTTTCCAGGACCAATAAGGGAGATGCTAATGGAGTGTATGACTACTGCTACTTTCTCATTGTCCCTTAATGGGGATAGTTTTGGTTTCTTTCCTGGGCAAAGAGGACTGAGACAAGGAGACCCCTTATCTCCTCTGATCTTCACCTTGTGTATGGACTACCTAACACGAACTTTAAAGTATGCAGCAGATCAACAGGGGTTTCAGTTTCACCCTCTTTGCAAGGGATTGAAACTGACAAATCTTATGTTTGCAGATGATGTAATGTTGTTCTGTAAGGGTGATGCTGAGTCCATGGTCCTGACTTTGAAGGCCTTCTCCACCTTCTCCAAGACCTCTGGGTTAAAGATCAGTCCTTCGAAATCGCATGCTTATTTTAATGGAGTGGATATTCAGCTTAAGGAAGACATTTTGAAGATCTCTGGCTTCAAGGAGGGTACCATTCCCTTCAAATACCTTGGTATGCCTATTCAAACTACCAGGCTCAGGAAGAAGGATTGTGAAATTCTCATTGAGAAGATTTGCTCGAGGATTCATGGACTAGGGGTAAGGAAATTGTCGTATGCTGGGCGAGTGGTGATCATCAAATCCATTCTAACAACTTTACACTCCTACTGGGCCTCTGMTTTTATCCTTCCTAAGGAGGTGATTATGCGAATTGAAGCCATCTGCAGGAACTTTTTATGGGACAGTAGCAGTGAATATAAGAGGGCTCCTCTGGTTGCCTGGTCAGTGGTCTGTAGACCCAAGAATGAAGGGGGTCTGGGCTTCAGAGATCAAAGCATATGGAACAAGGCGATGGTAGGTAAACTGGTCAACTGGGTTGTTGAAAAGAAGGATAGCTTGTGGGTCAAGTGGGTGCATCAAGTTCATATAAAGCAGAAGGATTGGATTCAATACAAACCTAATGCTGAAGCAAGCTGGGCTTGGAAAAAAATTTGTCAAGTAAAGAATGATATTGCTGCAGGCTATGTAAATGGTCAATGGACAGTTCAGAGTGGAGGGTACACTGCTGCAGGTTGTTATCAGTGGCTCAAAGGCCAGGGGATAAAATGCAGATGGGCAAGGATGATATGGAATCACTGGATTACTCCTAAGCATGCTATGCTGGCTTGGTTAATTACAAGGAATGCTCTCAACACTAAAGAAAAGCTAAAGAGGATTGGGGTATGTGAGGATGATAGGTGCTGTTTGTGTGAGCTAGAAGTTGAGTCGTTGGAGCATCTGTTTAGCAGATGTACCTTCAGCAGCAGAGTGTTGGAGTCCATTAATGACAGCCTGAGAATGCATATTCCTATGACACGAACTTTGGAATGGTGCAGAAGGAGAAGAGGCTCCAAAATCCAGAGGAATGTGCAAGGAATGGTGATAGCAGCAATGGTATATCATATCTGGCACCAAAGGAATAAAGCCCGAATTGAGAGTAAAGTTGAGCCTCCTGGAAGAGTAGCACGAAGGATTATAGATGACAGTAAGCATAGGATGATGTATATGTTAAAGCTCCCTATTAATACTAGGGATCTTAGTTGGCTTGAGGAGAGGCAGTTGATGTAGTTTTCAGGCTTTGGCTTGGTTTACGTAAAACTACTTTGTACATGTTAACTTCTTTTTGATTTATTATATACTTACATTTCAACAAAAAAAAAAAAAAAAAAAAAATTTAAAAGCGACTTACTATTAGTCTATACTCATCAGTTTCCAAACTTATAAACTAACCTTCGGTTCTTGGTATATTATCAAAATTTCAATTTCAATAAGGAATTCGTAGCTCTAACATTAAGTAGTTATGTTAATGAGTGAAAAGTCTAAGATACGGCTGCGTGTGTGTCTGTCTAATCTTTCATGCAACAAGTTAAAGTTTATAAGAAGGGGAGATTTGTATGTATGCCCCACTTTTGATAATGCACATTGCCACATTGCTATTTGAGGAATAAAGGCCCTTTGTCTCGTTCCCAGATGTCTTTGTACACTAAATTTGGAAAGATTCTTTCATAAATCTTAGTCCATCTATCCAACTTCCCTTGTCTTTCCTAATTCTTCATTTCTAAATCTAAACGTTTAGAAAAACAAGACACCCAAACGCAAAGTTATTCGTTATAAGTTTTTCGTTCTTAATCGTCAATTTTTTATCCAAATTTAAATCATTACTCTCTCCTATCCGTTATTTTCTTCCCTATTTCCTAAAACGGATTATTCAGGTTTTCTTTCCCTTTCTATTTTTGGTAACAATTTACTCTTATTTTATTCATCTCTCTCTCCTATCACCAAACCTCACCCAACACTTTTACTCTTATTTTATTCATTCCTCTCTCTTATCACCAAACCCCACCAACTATTTTACTCTTATTTTATTCCTACCCCTCTACAATCCCCCAACCTCACATTTTCCTTTATCAATATAATACTCCCTCCCTTAATCTCCGTACCCACTTGAAAGGGGAAGAAAATAACGGATTGGAGGGAGTATTATTTATTGTTCATGCTATCAATTATTGATAAAAATATTAAATAGATAACCTTATTTAATATCGTGCTAGGCCGCTGGGCCTAAGCACATCATTTAGTTTAGCGTGTGTCTAGCTATAGCTAATAGCTAAGATATGACTTATGAGTACTTATGGCACAATAGTTGAGTTATTAGGGCACTAGCAATAAAAAAAACCTTAAATGAGGTTTGTTCTATACCACATCACTCAAAATACAAACCTCTACAGAATAATATACAAACCTTTTAAATATACAAACTAAATAAAAATTTACTTCATGGAACCCATTATATATTACACACAATCAAAAATACAAACCAATATACAATATTGTAACCTTTCTCATCCATAAACCTCAACACTCATGTCCAACTATAGAAAGGTCTCGAAAATAGTGGACAAGCCATCATACAAACTTTTGATAAACCTCTAACTCTATTGTTAGTGTCCTTATAACACAAAAATTATATCGAAACTTCTTTCCCTCAATGGAAAAAGTTATATATAGAGTATTTTATTGTGAGCTATTTTTTTTACATGAAACTGGTTTCTTAAATAAGAAACTGGTTTTATATAAGGAGTTCATTATTTTACAAATCAATGGATAAGGAGATCCTTATATGGATAAAACTCCTTATTCTTACCCCCATTAATTACCACTAATGCTCTTAGGCCCGGTTCTTTTCGACTGAAAAGAGTTGAATTGAACCGATGAAGCTAAACTGAATTGAAATGAAGTAAGTGTAAATGATTGAATTCCCCGAGGGATCTCCTTTCATTAGAAATATATATACTGTTTTACATCGGATCGGTTACGGTGTGAACGTAATACAAATATGTACGATATACAATAAAATCTACGACAAATAATATCTACGTGATACCTAAATATTTACACAATATTTGATCACTAATACACCCCCGCAGTCGAAGCGGTAGGAGAACGGACGCAAAGACTGGCTCGAAACCGATGAAAAAGATGCTTGGGAATGCCCTTAGTAAAAATGTCTGCATATTGGTAGCTAGCAGGAATGTGCATAACACGGACCTTACCAAGTTGGACCTGCTCACGAACAAAGTGTATGTCGATTTCAATATGTTTCGTGCGCTGGTGTTGTACCGGGTTGCTGGCAAGATAGACGGCCGAGATGTTGTCGCAGTAAACAAGCGTGGCTTGGCGAATGGGCATGTGAAGTTCAAGAAGCAAATTACGTAACCAGCTTGTTTCGGCGACGACATTAGCAACCCCTCGATATTCGGACTCGGCACTGGAGCGCGAGACCGTGGCTTGGCGTTTCGACGACCAAGAAATTAAATTACCACCTAAGAAAACACAATAACCAGAGGTAGAGCGGCGTGAATCCGGACACCCACTCCAGTCGGCATCAGAATAGGCTGTCAAAGTGTGCGACTTGGAGGGAGTCATTGTTAGACCGTAGTCAAGAGTACCTTTAATATAGCGGAGAACCCGCTTCATGAAATGCAAGTGGCTTTCCCT
>VHZZ01001301.1:48425-58693 GCA_009801015.1 Silene noctiflora | reverse complement strand
AGCCACCACTGTATGAAATCATGCACAGGGATATCAACCATACACCATTCTGAGACCAACTGTGCACATCTCCTGCTATAGATACAGTCAAAAAATAAATGATCATGATTCTCCTCCTTTGTAGCACACGGGAAACACCTATTATTCTGGATTATATTCATCCTTTGCAACCTATCTTGAGTCAGAAGTCTCTGCTGCACAACCAACCAGGATAGAAAACGATGCTTGGGGATCATCCAACCATTTTCCAGCCAAGGAAGTCAATCAACCTGAGCACCCTCAGGTTTAAGCCACTGATAACCCTGGTAAATTGTGTACAGCTCACCAACATCAAGATCAAAGAGATTTGCTTTGAGAATGTCCTTTACCTGACAAATCTTGCGCCATGCCCAACTAGAGCCACTCCCAGGAACATACTTTTTCCAGTCATGATCCTTTATATAAATAGCATGTACCCATTTAACCCACAAGTGATCAGTTTTCAGAGCCACCCACCAAACATATTTCCCAACAGTGGCTATGTTCCAGGCATGTAAATCTTTAATGCCCAGACCTCCTTGTTTCTGAGGTTTGCAAACAGTATTCCAGGCCACTATGATAGGAGTACCCTTCAGCTCAGAACCATGCCATAAATAATCCCTACAAATTGCTTCAATTTTTGCTATAACAGTCTTAGGTAGGATGAAAATTCGAGCCCTGTAACTATGGAGATTGCTTAATACTGACTTGATCAGTACTAATCTTCCTGCATAGGACAGTTTCCTTGACCCCAATCCTCTTATTCTGTCCACAATCCTCTCAATTAAACAATTACAGTACATGATAGACAGTCTCTTAGGTGAAACATTAACACCTAGGTACTTGAAAGGAAGAGATCCCCTCTTAATACCTGATCGCACTTCAATCTCCTGGATTAATCCTGCATAATCCCATTACAGTAAAAATTTGATTTCCCTTTATTCATAACAAGCCCAGAAGCAGCAGAGAAATAATCAAAAGCTCAGAGCATAAGATCACAGGAAGGTTTATCTCCTCTACAGAACAGAATGATATCATCAGAAAAACACAGACAATGGATAATTGCTAGTGCCTTATTTACATGTTTTAAAAGTTGATTAATTGGTTAAAGACCACAAATTGTTAGTCGATCTAGGAAATCTCAATACATGTATGAGAGTCGGACTGTGATTAGATTACATGTAATTTGATAGGAAGCCTAATACGTAGTGAGAGCCCTTTAGTATCTTCCTATGTTGATATTGATCTGAGAGGACGTATTATATCCTACTAGCATGATTGTATGTTTATCCTTGTTCTTTACATGTTTTATGTTTACCTATTGTGAACCAAAGACTCTAGTCTCTTTCTCTTATATTTACATTTGATTTACTCATATTTGCTTATTTAGATAATCAAACAACCAAACTGAATTGTTACTTGACAAACTTAGTTAATAGCAATTGAAATAAAATTTGTCTCCTTGCGTATACGATATCCTACTTACCACCGGCTATCTGTTAGTAGTAACTTAGGATTATTTTGATTAAGGTGATATGAATTTAGCCTTATCAATTTTGGGACCGTTGTCGGGTGATAATGTTATTTTATTTGCTTTTAATTTAATTTTACTTTTGTCTGAGGGAACTTTAGTTCCTTAAGACTATTCTCATGCTACTTACCATCAAGTTCCTGCGGAATGAGAATGAGTGTTTTGGTATTTACGTAGATAGGTTCAAGGAATGGCTTGATATACAAAATTACGGAGATTTGTATGCCATCCAGATTTGCTTGTCTATTATCAAGGGTATAAATGATCCTACACAAGTGTATCTTAACTCTATAGGTTAGGGGAACTTCTGTGGGAAACTTGTCGATGAGGTATTAGAATTTTTTGAGTGGTTTGCCCTTGAGAGCGTTAAGACCAAATTTTCTCTTTCTGTGAGTGATAAGAGTAAAGATATGGTAACTGGCCCCACATTGACGAACTGAAAAGAACTAGTTTAGACCTCGTGCATATTTGCACGGTTTTTTAGACAATAATATATACAGATGTTAAATGTTATGGGTTGGTAATATGCTTAACTGGTGTAAAAGAATTTTTTTTATAGTTTTCACACCAAATAAAATTGATGTTTAAACTTAACCTAATTATATGAATTAAGTATAATTATTAAAAATACTATTATTATACTATTACATTTACCAAAAGAATAACCTTAATTAATGACATATAGTTATACAATAAAATTAAAGAATTTGAAAAGGAAACAATCAATTTGTATTACCTTTGTGTCAAAATAGAATTATGAAAAAAGATTGTGCAAAATATTTATCTCATAACATATGTATTACTAATGCAATTCCACAGTGTAATAAAATCAAAATATCTCACTAATGTGTGTTCACAAATTGAAAATTAGTAGTATTATCTTCTACTTATGGTTTATAATAAATTTAATATGATAGTGTAAAGACCAATCACAAAGCATTTCACTTTGTGTAGATACCTCATTTCTGCACGCACCTCCTGCCAAATATCCTGTGATGATTGGACCGCATGTTTAAATATACAGAGCGATTTTATACATTTTATAAATTCGTCGACAAGTGGTAGCTTAAACAAACGTGTCAACCCCTTGGTCGTCATCTATGTGCCGATATGGTCGTTTTGACAGTAATTAGAGTCAATTCAGAGTCCGGAGTCAAAACCGCCTCTGAAACCCAAGACCATAAATCCCAAGTCAAAAGCAATGTGCTTGTCAAAGGTAAGGATTTCATAATATGTCTCACATTTAGTCCCATTTCACTTCATTAGGCTAAACTTATGTTTACACTACAAAATGTGCATTTCATTAGCTTAATACTACAACCTGACCTTTAGAATCATTTTACGAGATGATGCCATCTTTTTTGGGTATCACATAAAATTCTAGATCTTTCTCTTAACTCTCCAATGCCACCGAAATCACCTTAATCCGAGTCTTGTAGAGAAAGTTATGCCTAAAATACGACAGGCTGTCAACGCGCTTTCTTGCAGCGCAGGAAACCGCCCAAGAGAGGACGCAGCATTTGCTGCGCCTAGTATAAATAGAAGGCTTCGCCCATCATATTCTTAATGCGAGTGTCCGCCCCTTCCCTTCTCTCTCTCTCTCTCTTTGCATTCTAAGACCACGTGCTTTTGCTTTGACCCCTACGTACTTGATCTACTCGACCACGTAAGCCTAGATCATTCTAGGCCCATGTTTCGTTTGCATGACCGGCCAATTTGACCACTACACACAATTAATCTAATCAATTTCGTTTTCTAAATCCTTTTTCAAGGGCATCTTTCGAATTTACATCGAGTCGAGCAACCACTAACGACAATTTAGTTAATCTCGCTTCGTAAACATGTAAGTCTGAGGGTGTAAATCCCAATTTGTATTTTATTTTCTGTATTTATAATTATGTAAGGATTTATATCATAAACACGCTAAAAGTCGTTTTCAAAATCATAATTTTAAACCGTTTTTGACGAAACAACAGGGAAAGACCGTCGAGAAGAAACGCAATGGCTGTTGCGCCATATGGAAGAGTCGCAGCGTCTTCTGCGCCTATTCCAGAGGCTGCTTAACCGTTGTTGCTCTTCTTCTTCTTCCTCGAGTACTAGTTGTTTTGTTTTTCTTTCTTTATTCTGTTTTCTTTCTTCCTTTCGCAAACTTCCAGTTTCTTAAATTATTTTATCAAATCCTTTTCGACCTAAATCCCTTATAATTCGATATTTGCGGGTTTTCGTCTCTTATTCAAACCCGGATTTTAATTTTTCGATTTTTCCCATAACAAATCATTAAAATTTGACTACTTATATATCTTTTTTCGCTTTATGATGATCTTGGTGTACATAATCTGACTAAACCACTTCAATTTCGAATTAAATACCAATAATACATCTAAAATCAACTAATGAACACTAACAAACCCGCGGTTTTGACTTTCAAAGTCAGAAACCAACTCAAGAACAGACGCACGGCCTTGCGCGCCTCTTCTAGAGGATGCAGAAGATGTTGCGCCTCTTCTGGGTTGACTTCTGCCTCTGAACTCTTCTCGTTTTGACGTAGATTTTATAACTAGGTTTATAATCGATTATTATCCTTATTTATCACCTATGTTGACATATGTAATCCTTTTATTTTACTTCTTCTATTTTCTTTTCCTTTATACCCTTTCAAGTGTGTTTATGACGTTGTGACGTAAATTCATGAAATCCTATTGTAATTTTTATTATTGTAATTTATTTATTTATTTATTTTTGCTTGTATGACTTAATTGCTTGGCTTTTTCACATGTAATGAATTAAATTCCCTATTTCGACCCAATTGTTTGATAAATTGTATGTCAACCGACTTAGTCTAAATTCACATGCTATGATTAAAACGTGGATGTTGCATTGCATGCATATAATCAATAACATATAAAAAATATAAATGATTTCCCTGATCATTAGTAGAGGCCGCTATCGAGGCGGACGGGATTAGGTGTTCAAATAAAGAGCTTCCTAATACGTACCCTCACCCCATACTCAAATATTTGTGAGCATCCTTATTCATTGGCATCACGAGAGTCATTGAACATGTCATAAATGGTGTCAATCATCTTAACAAGCATAAACATGATGATAGAATGAAGCAATTAACAAGAGATTAAATAAATGATTAAGTAAAGAGTAAAAGGATTATACTAACTTAAGATGAACAAGGGAATGGAAGAACAATAGAAGAAAGCTTTGATTAATGATAAAGAGTTGTCAATTCTTCATTCCTAAACCTAATAATTCTCTAATTACAAACTAGATCTAAGATTACTTGAGTAATAAGGAAAGGATTAAGATGTAATTAAACTAATCTAAGCTAATAGAGTCCCTAAGAATGTATCTCAATTCTATAATTACATAAGCTATTTATATTAAGTAAAAGTGTTAGGGTTAACTAATGGCTTAAATGACAATTAGACCCCTTGAGGAAGTCCAAGGATTTTCTAGAGCCAAGGCAACTCGTGGGAGTCCTTGCTTGAACGAAGATCAAACTGTTGCAAAACTCGCACGACTTATGTTTGAGCTTGCTCGAGCCGAGATGAGCTCGCACGAGCTCGGCTGGGTTTTTCTTGCATCTTGGCTTGGCTGCTCCTTAGCTCGTGGGGGCTCCTCTGGACTTATGGGGGTTTCTCTACATTGCCCAAGTACTTATTCTACTTACTACGGCCTTTAGCCTTGGTCTCCTCTTCATTGCTTGGTCGTTAGATGCGATCAATTTAGCTCCAAAATGCTCCGATATAGCAAGGTTAGCACTGTTCTCCTACCAAAAGCACCAAAACCTCATAGAATAGAAAATAGGTGGTTAGAGATAAGAAACAGCCCTAATATATACGTAAAAGTATGTAGAACGAGGCTAGTTAGGAGACTAAATGTGCGTAAATTTGAGTCACATCACCTTGGTAAGGTACTTTGGTTGATGGGGGTGTTACGGATCTCACTGCTATGCCTGCTATTACATCTTTAAAGCATAAATTGTAGTGGAGATGTGACTCCATGGTGCGCTGTTAGCTTGTTAATGGCATGGAACCATAATTCAAAGAAGGTTTCATGTCCTGTAAGACAGCAAATCTAGCTATGGGGAGAAGTTTTTGAGAGATATGGACAAATGAATGGTCCACTGTTGTTTCAACTCAAGAAGAACTTAAGAAATGTTTGGTAAGACAAGAGTTCTCTTGCTAAATATTTCAACAGACTCAAGAGATATTGGGATGAGTTTGATGAAATCGAAGGATTTCCAGATTACAACTGTAGTATTCTACTCAAATGCACCTGTAATCTCCTAAAGAAAATGCTTGAGAGAGCATCCATGGAGGACGTCCTTACCTTCTTAATGGGATTAAGTGACACTTATTACACTCTAAAATCACAAATCTTGGCTATGGAACCTTTGACTACTATCAATAAGGTCAATGGAATTGTTCAACAGGTTGAATCTCAAAGGAAGATTTTTAATGTCATAAATTCAGTTCACGAGATGAGTGCCTTGTACACTAGAAAGCAAGGAGGTCAATTCTATAACCAGCAAGGAAATCGGCAAGAAAACCAACCAAATAGTCAGCAAGGAAACTGGAAAAAAGATGAGAAACCTAAAACAAACAAGAGATGGTGCACACATTGTACCAAATCAGGTCATGCCAGAGAAGCATGCTTTGTACTACATCCAGACCTGAAGGGAAAATATCTTGCTAAATTTTATGGCAATGCTAGAGTTCAAGAAGAAGAGCATCCACTTGTTATTTCTGACACACCAATAGAGATTAATCAGTATCAACCCCAATTTCAATTTCAAGTTGGTCCCTCTCATACTGATCATCAGGTTAATTCTAAGGCTCACTCTAACATTGCTAATGTTGTGTTCCAGCAAGTGATTTAGATGCTGCAAAATAAGTAGAGTGGTAGCACCAACTCAGCTGATTACAATAGTGCATCAACCAATTTTGCAGGTACAACTCTAGTAACTAATGTTATTACCTCTGCCTACAATATTTTTGATTGTGACTGGATTATTGATTTTGGTGCCAATGATCATATGACAGTAAATAAGTCATATTTTTCTTCATTAAGACTATTTTGTAAACCCGTTATTATTGGGTTACCTGATGGCACGATAAAATTAGTGCGTTATATTGGTGAAATTCAAATGCATCCTTTATTGGTGTTACATGATGTGCTTTATATTCCCGAATTTAAGCATAATATCATGTCAATGGGAAAATGGTTGTCTATATCTCATATGTTAATTCAATTTTATGTGGATCATTGCATTATTCAGGACCCTACTTCTAAAGGAAAAGTTGCAATTGGTCAAAGAGAGGTTGGTCTCTATAAGTTGAATATTTCCAGTTAGAAGAATAATTTTCTTGTTCAGCAAATTATTCTACCTAAGTTTGTTCAATGCAATAGCTTGTCAAATAAGTCATGTGCTAGAATTGATTTGTATCACGCACGTTTGGGACATACTTCTTTAGCCAATATGAATCATATTAAAGATGTTAATTGTATTGGTTAATCACTTATCAATGTGAAACTTGAAACTTGGCCAAAATGCATGTGTTGCCTTTTCCTCGCAGTACATCGAGAACACCAAGCTCATTTGATCTTATTCATATTGATTTGTGGGGATATTATAAGACATCATGTCTTACTGGTGCTCATTACTTCCTCACAATTGATGATTTTTCCAGAGTTATATGGACATTTTTGCTGAAATTCAAAACAGAAGTTAGAGTTGTTGTGCAGAATTTCTTGCAACAAATTTTTACTCAATTTGGTAAAATGGTTAAGGTGATTAGAAGTGACAATAGTCCAGAAATTTTTCAAGAATCTTGCTCTCAAATTTTTCTTTCTAGAGGCATTTGTAATCAAATAAGTTCTCCTTACACACCTCAACAAAATGGGAGGGTGAAAAGGAAGCATAGACACTTAATTGAAACCTTTAGAGTATTAATGTTGTATGCTAGTGTCCCTAAGAAATTTTAGGGAGAATGTCTTTTAGCAGCGACTTATTTGATCACTAAGTTGCCTTTTGTTGTCCTCAATTGGAAGAATCCTTTTGAAGTTCTTTTGGGGAAAATACCTTCATATAAGGAGTTAAGGATCTTTGGGTGTTTTGTGTTATGTCTTAGATCCCACTTCTCATAGAGACAAGTTTGCATCTAAAGGGGTCAAGTGTCTCTTTATTGGATATCCTTATGATCAAAAGGCTTATAAAGTCTATGATTTAGTCACTCATAAGGTGTTTGTGAGCATAAATGATATATTTCAAGAAGATATTCTTCCATTTAAGGACACATCAACTAGTATTGGTTCTCAGTTAATTTCTCCTATTTTCCCTGCTCATGATATATTTTATTTGGATGATCTTGTTCATCCCGGTGATACTCACACCAGGGCAGCATCTCATGGCAATCAGGAAGGGTTTATAGCACTAGATGGTGTAGTTATCCCGTCTACTATCCCTGCTAAAGCAACTGATGATTCAGGAACAGTTATTCTTACAAGTTTACTTCCCAATATTACTTCAAATTCTGGTGAGATCCTGTTAGAAGATCTACCAAAGCTAGATAGGCATCCTCACGCTTACAAGGTTTTGTGTGTCCTGCAATTAACATTGGTACTTCCCAGTCAGAATCTTTCAATGTTTTTAATATTGACTCCTATCCTATTTCTTATCAAGCCTCCTGGAATGTTGTTCTAAGTACTATGGTACCTGCTACTTATTCTCAGGCATAGAATGATCCCAAGTGGGTGGCAACCATGGATAAAGAGCTTCAAGCTCTAGAATCTCATGGTACTTGGGAAATGGCCAGTTTACCATCTTGTTTCAAACCCATAGGATCCAAGTAGGTGTTTAAAATCAAGTTTAATCCTAATAGGACAGTTGAAAGATACTAGGGACGCCTAGTGGCCAAGGTTTTTAATCAGGTGGAAGGGAAGGATTATAAGTCAACTTTTCCTCAGTTACCAAGTTCAGTATAGTCAGAGTTCTTCTTGCAGTAGCAGCATCAAAGGATTGGCTAATTTTTCAATTGGATATTAACAATGTTTTTCTCAATGGGT
Organism: Silene noctiflora; assembly: GCA_009801015.1. Taxonomy (NCBI): domain Eukaryota; kingdom Viridiplantae; phylum Streptophyta; class Magnoliopsida; order Caryophyllales; family Caryophyllaceae; genus Silene; species Silene noctiflora. The sequence continues at coordinate 50,064 of VHZZ01001301.1, read as the reverse complement.
ATCCGGATAAAAAAATCTATATGCATCCACCAGATGACTATTCCAAAGGAAAAGATGGTGAATTCTGAAGGTTAAAACGTTCTTTTTATAGTCTCAAACAAGTATCTGGTCAATAGAATTTTGAGCATACCAAATTATTGATTTCCAAAGGATATGTTCAGTCAAAGAATGATTATTCACTTTTCATTAAGGATATGGATTCTTCAATTGTCATTCTCCTTGTATATGTAGATGATCTATTAATAACAAGAAATAATCCACACATCATTCAGGATCTTAAACAATCTTTGGACAAGGCTTTTACTATAAAGGACCTTGTCTTGATTCGTTATTTTCTGGGATTAGAGATCGTTAGATACTCAGCTGGTTTACTTGTCAATCAAGGCAAATATGTTGTTGATATTCTTAGAGATACTTGCATGGTTGCATGGAAAGTTGCAAGCCTGTTTTATTCCCTCTTCCTTGAGGTTTTCATTTGTCTGTTGATGAAGGAGAATTGGTTACTAAACAGGTTTATAGACGACTTGTTATATCTGAATCTCACATGACTAGATCTTTCTTATTTTATTCACCATCAGAGTCAGTTTCTTAGTGTTCCCAGGGTTCCTCATCTTCAAGTTGCTCTTCATGTTGTACTATATCTCAAGGGTACACTTGATGCAGCTCTGTTTTATCCAGTAGATAATGATCTCAATCTTCGTGCATAATGTGATGCAGATTAGGGATCATGCCAATATAGTTGTAAATCTCTTACTGGCCATTGTGTTTTTCTAGGGCAGTCTTTGATCTCTTGGAAAACCAAGAAGCAAAAGACTGTTTTCAAGTAATCATCTGAATCAGAATACCGTGCTATGTCCTACGCTGCCAGTGAACTATTTTGGTTGTACTCTCTTTTAGCTGGCTTCGGAGTATCTCCATATTTCCTATTCAACTCAATTGTGACAATAAATCATCACAACATATTGCAGCTAATCCTGTATTCCACGAGCGTACTAAGCATTTAAATATTGACTGCCATTATGTTCGTGAGAAAGTATGTACAAGAAGGGTTCATTTCCACAGCTCATGTTTCTTCTAGTGTGCAATTGACTGATCTTATGACTAAACCTCTGGGTCAGCAGCAATATTTCTTTCTTACTTCCAAGTTGGGTTTGCAATTTCTTGCTACTCCCTGCAAATCCAACTTGAGGGGAGGCTATGATTTAGTTTACTTTTCCTCAATAGAGCATGATACAGCAACTGACTCCAAGTCTGATCCTAAGCAGTCACGAAGGCCCAAGACTAGCAATCAGAGGATGCAAATCATGAATGACTCGGAAGGGTGATAGAGAATTCTAGAAGCTTTTGGTTGCAGCATATAGAATACTAGGTTGTTAGAACTCAGAGCAATCTAACTAACTCTTAGAGCAATATAACTAACTCCGTAATTTGAGGGAGTTAGTTAGAGCTTGTTACTAGGTATTTTATGTAGAAGGTTGGCTCGCTAAAAACGTCGCTAATTAAAACGGCCAAATTAAAAATTTATAACCTTACTAATTACCTATTAACTACTAAAAAGTAAAGTGGAAAGTAAGGGTCGAACCCAAGGGAAGGGGGAATTGAAATCGGTTTCCAAATGCGTAAATAGAACAATTGCAAG
>VHZZ01001300.1:32884-53041 GCA_009801015.1 Silene noctiflora | reverse complement strand
TAAATAATTAATTTTATTTTTCTACTTCTAATAAAAAATCGTAAATAATTAATTAGCTCCTAATTCTAACAGAAAAAATTTAATAATAATTAATAACTCCTAATTATAATAGAAAAAGTTTAAATAATTTATTGTAAGTGTTTACAAAAAAATTGGAAACTACCATGTCGCTCGAAAAAAGCCTCAAATATTTATTGATATTGATTTATTTGAGGTTTGATTGTGAGTTGTGAGACTATTCAATACCCATTCAATAAATTGTCTATTTAATAAGAGAATTGGTGAATAGGGGCCAAAATTTAGGAAGAAGTCATGAAGACACAACAGAAGACAAGAATTAGGAAGTTATGTATGCACATGTTTGCATTAGAGATGATGGAAGATGGATGGCACTTTCAAACGTTTTGCCATGGCAATTATAAAACACCTTATCGAGCAGATTTAAACTTTGCGTTATTTAGTAGATTACATAACAGTAACATATATGAACGTATGTTATCAAATGTTTTTCATTGCCAACAACTCGTAACATGAAAATACATAATAATATACGCAGTACTATGATATTGTGAGTCATGAGCAAATTTGTGATATTAACATTAACAACACGCTCTCATAACCACATCACAAAACTCGAACAACACCACATCCTAAACATAATCATATAAAAAAGGCTTTGATTACTTTCTGCCTGTTAGAAAAATGTTCAAAGATCAAAAATTAATCTTTGGTTAAGTCTTCCACTTATTACTTGGCAAACCAAAAAAAAATCGTCTTCTCCGTGTGGAGTTGTTAATTGTCGCAGTAAGATTCCATCTAATCCAATATTATAGAATTTACAGTCAGTAAATCGTGTGTAAACACCTAGCCACCTAGGAGTACAACTGTACAATTTACTATATTTAGTTGACCCTTGATATAATAATTACAGTAACCGAGGTCTATAATAATTACATGACAAACGGTATAAATAAAACAAAAACATAATGTATATTGAAAAACAAAATGTATTTTTCAAAGGTTCCGATGAGATAATATTTAACTTGTTTTAATGCCAAATCGGATATAACTTCGTTTACTGCACATGAATTACGGGATGAGACACATGCAAGTAGTGTAAGTCGTTATTTTATACTCGTATAGTCGTATGTATTTTTATCGAGGACTTGTGTAAGTCTTTATTTAATTTGTGTTTGCATGGCACTCAGTTTTTATTTATACTGCCTAAGTTTAGTGTTACCGATTCACATCTCAAACTTCCACAACCCTTCCATATATTATGAGTTAAAAGTGGAAGACCGTCTCACACGAAAATAACTAACTCTACCCAGTAGTAGAGCCGCATTGCGAAATGGGGAGTCATTTCGCTAGTGTAGTGACCAAGAGCAAAGTAGAATTAGTAACGGAATTTGATGAGGAAGACAACGGAGATTCAATAATGTCGTCGCAATACTTGGGCAGCAAGAAAGTATCGCGGGACATACTCCATGCAGCGGTCGAACGTGATCGTTACACCTTCTTGTTAAAAACACTCAAGATGTTGAACTCACATCCTAAATTCGTCATCGATTTAATCTATCGAAAACAAACCAAAAATGGTGATAATCCTCTTCACTGTGCTGCTCGACAAGGGAATATCTTCACCCTCAAATTGCTAGTCAATGCCTATACAAGAGCCGTTTCTGCTGTTGGAAATAACCAGGTATTGCTGTAAAAGTATACATTCTATGTCCGTACTCCTTACAAAATGTAAACAAATGAATAAGACGGAAGAAGTATTTCAGTATCACACATGTTGAGGCTTCTTTTAAACCTTTCAAGTTATCCATTATATGTTTATATATAGATTTGTTAAAACTTGACCTCACCCGTAAACCCGGCTCGACCCGACTCGATTTTTCAGTGTCAAAGACCCGTAAATTTTAACTCGCGGCCCAAAATACCGGTTATTTTAACGCCGATACCAGACCCTACGGGTTAAAAGATAAAGCGAGAATATTATTAATATATTAATATTTTTATATTTTATTTGTAATAATGGATAGAAAAATAATTATTTTAATATTTTAAATCACAAATTAATTTAAAAATCAATTTTATATATCATTTACTAATAAAATAAACTGTTAAAATAATATTTCTATAAATCTCTAAATATTAGTACTGCAAATAATGAATATAATTAAATAATTTATATTAAATACGAATTAATTTTTTAAAGTATTTTTTTGGATGGAAAATGGTAAAATAAAAGACGTCATAATAAAAAAAAAATTATCTATATTTTGACCCTAATCCAACCCGAGACATGTATTTAACTAGACTCGTATTCGACCAATCCACTAGACCCATTTGACAGGTTCACAGGTCTATTATAAATCATTAATCTTAGTACTAATAAAAAAAACTTAGTCACCAATAATGGCCATTATACATATCCAATCACTTTTTGTGAGCATGTATTTCCGGCTTATGTAGGAGTAATTTTAATCCGGCTCGTCGAATGAAAAGTGAATACGTTCCAGGAATTATTATTATTATTATTATTATTATTATTATTATTTGTGTTAACGAAGCGTGTACTTGATCGCATTAACTTTACATATACCATATTCTCTAACAGGAAACGCCGCCTTGGTTAGCAAAGAATTCTGATGGAGACAATCCACTTAGTTGTAGCTTGAGCAAAGATATGATGACACAGGAAAACATAGCAAGGTACCTAATTTCACTAGATGAACATTTGTTGACGACTTTGGGCCAAGCTAGGTACCCAGTAGACCATTGTAGCACTCTGATTTTGGACAAAGAACATCGAAGCATCGTCTTCAATGGTATGCGAAGAGGCTTCTCGCAGTTGGTCAAGCAAATACTCACATCAGATCTTCCTTACTCGTTGAGTGGCCATAAAGATGAGACTCCTCTGCACTATGCTTCCAAATGCAATGGTATGTTTTCACTTTTCACTATCGTGTTTGATTCAATGACTAGCGATAATGTCTTGACGCAATCAAAGATAATAAACACTATTGTTCGTGTCATTGGAATAATATATGCAGAACATGTGTCGAGGCTCCTACTTGAAAAGCATCGCGAGCTCATCAGGAAGGTGTCTTCGTCTGGTAAGACAATGCTTGATCATGCTGTCGAAGATGGTGCTACTTGGTTGGTTAGATTGATGCTTACCCATGAAGAAGACACCAAATGCACCATTCCATATTGGCCAAGAGTACCATGGATCAAGACATGTAGACAACTAATCTGGCACATGAACAAAGACGGCGACACTCCTCTTCACATTGCCGCGAGAAAGGGGGACATTGAAATTTCAAAACTTCTAATCCAAGGTTTTAAGTCTGCTCTCCAAGAGGAAGCCGAATATGGTGATGGTGCGGAAGACCTGTTTGAGCCTGGATATGATCTTATGGGTGTAAATCCATTGTACATTGAGAATCTTGAAAAGGACATACCTTTAGTTCTCGCCTTGCGAAGAAAACACCACGATTGCGGAGTGATGTTGTCCATGGAAACTTTTCCATTAGTAGAGAACTACAGTCTTATTCCCTTATACACAAAGTGCTTACCTGTTGCCATGGATAATGGTTGTCTATCATCAGCCAAGATGATACTAGAAAGAGTAATAAGTCATGCTTTCGTTGATTTAGGGATTCGTCTCCAAGGTGCTGGAATTAGAAGTCCGGGTGTTCGTAAGATTGCTGATCACATTACTGCAAAATATCCAGGTATGAGACGCTTACACAGATTAGAAACCTTATCATACAGTCTTGCGTAATGACTACTTTGGAACAATAACTTACCGTTATATTTTTTTGGGTTGCCAGTGAAGCAAAAAATGATAAAATCGGAGGAATTTGAAAAGCTTTTACAAGTACTTCCTAGGTTCCAAGGGGAAAATCAAAAGGATGCAAATACAATCCTTAAAGAAGCAGCAGAAAGAGGCGAAAATTGGCTTGTCAAAATGGCGTTGGAGTGCGATAAGAACTTATTTAGAGAGTCTGCACCAGCTTGGCAAGTAGCGTGTGAGAAGGGCCACTTATCCACTCTACTCATCTTTATTACCTTTCGCAGTCATCAAGACTTCATCGATCTTTGTAGGGACAAGAACCAAACACCTCTTCATTATATACAACTTCAGCATTCTGAACAGTATGTTGAGTTGTTAAAGATGTCGGTGTTTGAGCAGCTTAAGAACGAAATTGATAGTGAGGGAGCGACACCATTGCATCGAGCTATACAACGCGACGACATTAAACTGACTAGAGCCTTATTGGAAACTAAAGGCATCGAAGTCGGTATCAAGGATTACAACGATACAACAGCCCTTGATTTACTTGAGAAGAGATGCAAACTTTCTACGAGCTGGGTATGTAACTATTGCTAGGCTTTGAGATTTATTTATTTTACATTGTTATGTTTCCTTATTGTGGTCTTTGTTGTGTGCCTACAGGGTAAGATGTGCAGGGATATAGAGCAAGACTCAACTGTAAAAAAACTCAAGCACCTCTTTCGGAAGATATCATTTCAGGGTATGCAGAACTCCTTGTCAGTGGTGGCAGCTTTGGTGGCAACCCTTACCTTTGCGGCAGGATTCGCTGTACCAGGAGGGCCCGATAGCAGTGACGGGACACCCGTGCTAGCAGCAAAGGCAGCATTCCTTGCATTTTCCATCTCCAACACAATAGCTATGTGCTGTTCCATAATGGTCTTATTCTTGTTGCTCGGCCCAATGATGTGGGACCTTCACCCCTCCCTTTTCTATGTTAACATGAGTTTATACCTCCTAATGATGTCCCTTGTTGGGACCATGGTGGCCTTTATGACCGGCACTTATGCCACAATGTCCCCAAAAACCATGGGGGATGCCATTTTCATAATTATCTTATGCTCCTTGACCTTATTAATGGCCTGTATTTTCTGGTTGTTAACCTACTCATCTCGATTTAAGAAACAATTCCCTAAGCTCTTCATCTGGCCTAAAAAGGTATCAAGGGACGCAATCACGCAGGTAAATCAAGTCGAATCCGTTGCAACGGTGAGTACTTCACAGCAGCCCCCTAGAAGCTCAAACATGCCCCTATGTCAAGCCCCCAATGACATCAACTTAACAGGTAATGTGCAATCAGGAAGCTCAAACATCCCGGCCGTGACTCATGTCCCTGACAACATAGTGGCTAATGTGCAATCGGGAAGCTCAAACACGCTTAAGACGCAAGCCTTTGACGGCAAATTAGCTAATGTGCAATCAGGAATCTCAAACACACTTGTTACTAGAGTCTCCTCAAGTCCACTAATGGAACAACAAACACCAAGCTTGATAAGGGAGGTCGGTCAATCCTCGAGCACTTCTTATCCGGCACCGGACGACATTAAAATTGAGATCAAACAAGGCTGAATGAGTTGACATCTCTGGTAATGTTAGTGAGAGACCTCACTCATAATAGATAATTATCTTTTTTATTTTATTTTTATCTTTTTTTTAATTAGTTTTTAGTGTATTTATTGATGAAATAAAATTTTATTAGTTTTACTACTTGGAAAATATTGAATTCATCACTTGGATCATTTAGTTTATTTTTGTTTTTTCCCTCAGAAACGAAAAATGATTTGTATTTGACTATATGAGTGAAGTTTAAGACGAAATAGTTGGATAAATGCAAATGTGATCTAAACCCGATTCATACATACCATCCGAAAATACCAGGATGTGACCAGATTATAAGTCAAGACAACATGAACTTAAACTCAAATCTAAGGGTAATAATTATGCTTGTGTATATAAACGCAAATTATAGTATAACACAGTCTCACAACATAAAACAGTGCACTTTTGTAAAAAAAGTGCTCATTTATTGCTATAAATGGGTTATTTTTCACATAATAAAACCGTCTTACTATGTGGGACAGTCTGACGCAATAATGTGTTTTGGTTACATGATTAGAGGGCGAATTTTCTTCCCTTAGGACTTGGTTGTTACGAGTATAATTTCTGTTGGTTGGGTGGCAATTTGTAAGTATTCAAAATGACAATCTTGTTTACACTTTTACAGCTAACCAAAGTCCATAATGTGATCATATATGCCACTATGCCAGGTGTTTCAGCCGTCAATTTTAATAAAATATGAGAAATTATTTGTGTTTGAAGAATTTTATGAAGCACTTATGTACTCCATTTGTTCTCCATGGATAGGGTCAACAATCAACTAAACAACTTTATAATGTTTGACAAATTTGTATCTCCATTTTTCTTTTCTCTTCAAGAAGGGTTTAAAAAGAAAATAGATTTGTATTAAATCAGGAGTATGTAGGCACTTAGCTCCTATTCTTTTCGGTTTAATTTCAGCTCATTTCAATTCAGTTCGGTTTAGCTTATTTCTAGTTTATTCATCTCAACAAACTTCATTTCAATTCAGCTTCATTCAACCCGCTTCATCTCAATTCAGTTTAGTGCAGCTCGATTCAATTTTTAAGAACAGGGCATTAATATTAAAAAATATAGAATTATTATGTCAAACTAGTAAAAAATAAATATAGTAATTCTGCTTATTTTAGTTACATCACGAAATAACCCCAACATATTCAATTTGTATTTTATTTTGAATTTAATCTTCCATTTCTACTTCCTATTGCCATTGAACTTATATTATAAGTTATCCTTCAAATTGAAATGAACACAATCATGTCCCAATTCAAACTTAAAAAGGGCTAACTAACGTGGGTGATTGGTGAACTCAATGTACTATAAAACGAGAAATTCATAGATACATTAGATATATTACGTCATTGTACACTCTAACCAATATGAATTCTCTTTTTTTTTGTTATACTAGAATTTTATTTGTATAATGGCATACTAAACGTAAGGATTTCTCGTCTAAAAATTAGGTAAATTACTTAAAAAAAATTATTGTGATTTGTGAGAGCATTCAATAAGTCGTTTAATATGAGAATTGGTGAATAGGGGGGCCAAAATTAGGAAGAAGTCATGCGACACAACACAAGACTAGATTTAGGAAGATATGTGCAACCTCTCCACGAGAGAATGGATGATGGATGGCACTTTGGAACTCATTGCCTTATCACAAATTCTCATTTGTGACGGGTAAATCCGCCACAAGCTTGTGACGTGAGACAAGTTTGCAAGTTGAAGGCCAAGTGGGGAGAGCAAGTGAGAGGGGTTGTGAGACGTCACAAATTTGTGACCGTCACAAGCAAGATGGACTGACATGAGTAGATGGGGCGAATCCTCCTAGCATGTCCCTTGCTCTTTGATCGATTTTCAATGACCATAGGACTTGAGATGACATTTTGAGCAAATTTAAACTTATACGTTGCAGAGAAGATTTAAACTTATACGTTGCAGAATATGATTACATAACATTAACAAATCCTCTCAAGTATTATCCCTACATATAATGTTCTTATTATAGTGATTACGTTTGATCAGCCTATTACTTAACGACATTATCAATAAGTTTAAACTTCGCCCTATTTATCTTCACATATATCCCAACAAAACAGCTTTAACAACACGTCTCTCATAAACACATCATACAAATCCACCACCACCCCATCCTAAACAAACCAACTAAACTCCCCACCCATCTAATCAAAATTACCAATGACAACAAAAACAATTTTCTGAGAATAAGAGCTAGCTCAAGTGATAAGGGCTCTCTTATCCCGACTATAAAGTTGAGAGTTCGGTTCTCACCCGCGATATAGTGCGCTGATTTAAACAAATCAAAAACAATTTTCTAATTCAATCAACACCCAAATTCTCATGACCTAGTTCATTATATCATGAATGGATCTCCACCAATATCTCCCCACTTGCCTCTCTCAACCTTCCAAAACAACACCCAAATATTTCCAAAATTGACCAAAATCTTAGTGGCAACCCATTAAAAAACCAAGTTTGACAACTCCACCACCAAAAACTCAAAAAAACCCATTATAAAAACACCATCTTCAACCCCAAACAAATCTTGCTATTGCCTCTTTCTCATTGAGACATTTCATCAAACACTTTGTGTGCACAACATTTTCTCTTCTTTTTTGCCCATTTTTTCTTCCTTCTTTACACCCTCTCTCTCTCCAAACGATTCCTCATTTTCTTCGGTGAAGTGAGAGAGAGAGGCTGTAGAGATCCTGCATTTTTTGGCTACCAAGAGAAAATTTAATTAAATTTAATTTTTTTAAGGTTTTAAATTAGTTAACAATGGAGGTTTGTAAGGCTTCATTCATTGTTTTGGTTGTTTTTTCTCTAATTTTTGCAATGGCTCAAGCTCAATCTGCTACCCCTGCTCCTGCTCCAACCAGTGATGGTATGAATTTATTGTTTGATTTTTGAATTTTTAATTTGATTTATGAACATATAAATGTGTAAAGATTTGAACTTTATTGTGTTTTATGTTATAATTATATTTGGGTATGCTTGATTTATGAAAATATTTAGCTAAAGAATTAAATTTTGTGTGTTTTAGGTTATAATCATATCTGGGTATGCTTGATTTATGAACAAATTTGGCTAAAGAATTGAATTTTATGTATTTTATGTTATAATTATATCTGGGTATGCTTGATTTATGAACAAATTTGGCTAAAATTTTTTTGTTTTTTATGTTATAATTATGTATGTGCATGCTTGATTTATGAGCAAATTTGGCTAAAGAATTGAACTTTAGTGTATTTTATGTTATAATCATATCTTGGTATGTTTGATTTGTGTGTTTTTTTGAATTAGTGAGTAAATTGAGTTAGATCCAACAATTTTATCATATTTCTATGATGGGTTTTGGTTAGTTTTGTCATTCGCATAGAATGCACATAAATTCATGGTTATTTGGTAAAAGTTTGTGTCTTTAGTATGTTAATTTGTTATTAGCATAGAATGCACATGTAATTTCAAGGTTATTTGATAAATATTTTGGTAAAAGTTTGTGTATTTTATATGTTAGCTGATTTGTTGCTCGAGTTAATCTCGAGTTAATGAAAGTTCTGTACTTGTATTGAAATTTGGTGATTGACCATATTGTAGATCTATTGCGTTGTAGTGTTGAAATGAGAAAATTGGGTCTTAGCCTAGTGATCAAGACGGACCTATTTATGGATAATAGGTCCAATGTTTGAATCAAGATGAGAAATAAGTAAAATTCATTTTCTTATGATTAGGCATTGTGAATTTGTGATCGTAGTGCTGATGTATTTCAATGGTCTACATATTTGAGGGTGGAATAATAAGGGGTTATACTTTTTTTTGTCCAAATAAATTGAGCAAAAGTTTGACTTTGAATTTGATACACCAAGCTGAGATTTGTTTATTTATTGTTTTGTGTCTCTATCTCAATGGTTAGGTAGACAAATGAGATTTGAATGATTGTGAATTTGCGATTGTGTTTTCGTTTTTATAATGTTAATGTTTATTGACTGAGAACTTCAAGTCATGGGGAAAAAGTAGAAGCAAGTTTTGTCAAAGGTGGCTTGTTTGAATTAAATCTTGCGTTTTAAATTTACCATGAATCTCTGTTGTGCCCTTGATGCTTCGACAAGGATATCTAACGCAATGGCGATATTTGGGTATTACCTTTACGGGTTGTTTGGGAGTTGGGACGGATGAAACTATTACCAGGATGGTAATGGTTAAAAACAAATGGAAAGAGGAAAGTGTCGGTAACTGGTGTTCATGGATGGTGAAATGAGAGTATGATGGGGATTGAGGAACTATTACTTAGATATAGGATAATGCGTTACTTTAGAGAAAAAAATGGTAATTATTACCTCTCTTTTATCGGATAACCCTTGCCTCCTTATTTCCACCCTCTCAACCATCCCTTACCTCCCATTTTCTTCCTTTTTCCCCTCGTATTTGGTGTTATTGTCCCGTTAATAATTGTCCTCATACTTGGCAAATCCTTGGGCTTAACAATCAGGGTGCTAGAACATTAAGATCCCTAATGGTTCATTCTCCTGAAGTTGAGGGGATTTCTTGCTGAGAATGACTAATCAGACTCTCAAAGTCATCTGCTCATGCAATAGACTTGATTGAACTGACCTGACCGGATAATTTGAAGTGGACCAAAACATACGAACCCCTGGAACGTGAATTGATGGGGTATGAACAGTTGATGGCCCAGACTATGTTGAACCCATATAGATCTGAAGCCTCCAATTCTGAAACCAGAATCAAATGACCTGACCCAGTTACCACCCAAGCTGACATGTACCCGAAATCACAGACTCGGAGTCTCGAAATTGACCCTGGAAATCTAGAATGACCCAACCTTTACCCGACCTGAAAAACGTGCCAGTCAAGTCTACTAATGTAGCATTTTGATCCAAATTTCCAATAATTTCAAAAAAAACACGTCTGTGTTAACAAAATGCCTGCCTTGTCACCGCATTCTATCATTTCAACACGACATAGAGAAACGTGAACCTCGAACCAAGTCAATGTCTTTATGCCAATAGTACCATTTTAATGTTAACTTTGATCAAGTATGTATGAGTTATTCTCTAATAGTTTGTCACGTCTTGCTTGTTACTCGTTATTACTATTTCATTGACAATGGAATCCTGCATCGCTATCAACAATTAATAGACATTTTCTTCACATGACCCCATTTGATTTATTGTTTTGCGAGATACTACATATTTATAGTCATTGATGTGTACACCAGTATCTTACACATTTGGTTGGTTTGCTTACAATCAATGTGGTTCTTTCAGGAACAAGCATTGATCAAGGGATAGCATATGTATTGATGCTGGTCGCTTTGGTGCTAACATACCTCATTCATTAAGCTTGCGGCTATGGAGGCCTCGCTAGCTAGGAGTATTACCACCACCATCCAAGACGTGTGTTCCTTTTTTGTGTCTTTTTCTTTAATCGTATTCTGAAAATGGAATAGCGTTACTTTTGCTAATTTCGTCAATTAATGGATGCGATAGTTGTGTGATTATTTGGGAGTAGGAAGAGGTGTATTTGGTTTTTTTTTGACAATGATGTATGTCGGAAATTTGGATGAGATGAACATTTGTTGAGATCATATTCACATAATTTTTCTCTCTTTATGCATCGACCGTTCTTGAACATCGTCTCTCTTTGGCAATGTTAATTCGGTAGGAAAAATCATGTTCATCCTCGGTCCATATGCTCCCTTTTTCAGATGTCAAGAGTTTTTCTATTGTTACTCCATCACCGTTGAGCTCTCACTGCCTCATCGGCATCCAATTGTTACTCCATCACGGTTGTGGCTTGTGGCCGTAGCAAACACTGCTCGGCCACCGCATAAAAGGTCATGCAAGGTTTATATTAGGCCTGTTTGGCAATTAACACAAACATATTTTAAATAGCAGATAACGTTAAATGAAAGAACGTCAGGGAGATTTTAATACGAGTAGCATGTTTGATGATCAAATCTTATTAAAGGAATCATCATTATCTGATAAATGAGATTATAGTGTCTGATAATTGATTTTTCAGAGCTTAGAAAAGATTAATGAATGTCTGGAACTACTGTCACAAATTACAATATGCCGTCGGACTCTACTAGTATACTTTCAATATATTTTGCCCCGGCCATTATTCTTTCTATCATTCTATCTCATTCTTTTTTTTTTTTTCTTTTTTTGTTAACCAGGAGTATCCCCTACCGACAATTAGGACAATTTCTCCGTGTACTGAAGACATTAGGTAGACCCATCCCAAGTTTTTATCTTTTGTTCTACCTCATTTTAAGTAGCCTTTGCTTTCTAGTTGGTAGGAGCATGACTGCATGAGCATTCTCATCACCCATCATTCTCGAACCAAGATATCATTTCATATGTCGAAGCCTTTCTACTAATGGTTTTGTTTTCTAACTCGGACCATGACTCACAATTTAACACTGAATGAAACCATTTCGGTATGCTGGCACTAGCTAGCTAACAAAATCGCAAACCACAAGCAGCCGTATCAAACTACAGGTTTTCCCGTCTTGCATCCCCTATTCCTGTTCCATCTTTATATAATTCCCACATAATTCTCCACTGGAATAACAATTGAGAGTGCCATAGGTTAACCTTCAACAGCGCAACTTTTTGTTTTTAGATGCAAAAGGCCACATGCGCAAACGTAGATAATAGTATAGCCACCATGAATTTACGGAGTACTAGTTAAACTAACCGACATCTATGCAAGAAAATGTTGTGATAAATTGACGTCGTACATAAGCAATCAAATAGTCAAATACAACCTGAGCTCAGGCAAGCCCTCGGACAAAACTGTACGGTGTACATATTGGTTAGTCACTACAAAATCGTGGTTCAGAGTTGGGAAACAGACCAAATAAACAATCAAAATCTGGTATGACTAATTCCTGCACTGTGAGTTCCTCCTTTACGAGCAACCTTATTCATAACTTGGACGAATTTAATCTCTAAAGTCTAAGTCTACACTTGTACAGTTAGCCTGCAGTCTAATTATGAACTGAACCTAGTTTGCAACACATATTTTACAACTTCGTAGAACGAAACCACAATCCCGACTGATGGGCCTGCACGAGCTATACGAGGCCCAGCTCCGGCAAATAAACCCTTCAATCCTCCATCCCTGTTGCATGAGAATAGGTCCATTAGATATACGTCGTGCATGTTCAAAATACTACTTTTACCATAATTATGACTGGTGGTCAGATAACGCCAAATTCAAGTATGCATCTTCAGACGAGGATAAATACTCAAACACCGCTCCCTCAGGGTACAGTGTAATATGAAATATTCAAACAGTACCTCTCAGGGAGCAAGGACCAATCAGAAAAATTAAGAAGACGAAAGCTTCAGATGTTTGGGTTACGATTCAACCATATAGGTCCTCAGAATGATTTTATAGAATGGACAATCAAGCGATTACCGCGTAAAATAGCACAATAGATTTATCCAGAGATTTTCAAGTATATACCTCCAGATCTCCACCAGTGTCTGCCTCGTAGTCATCTTCAGTGCCCTGAGAGGATCCTTCTGTAATCAACACAAATCGTATTTAGGCAACAAAAAGACTAGCAGAGTATCCTTAAATCAAGTAATTAGTACAAAAGAATGCAATCGTTTGTCATAAGCAGCACAGAAATGGTTTAACTTCAAGTCAACCTCTATTTGTCGACGTGTCCTTGCGACATCCAAGGGGCATGTTGCCCCTGCAGCAAGGCTTCCGGCAATAAATCCCGCAGTAAAATTTGAACCGAGGACAGTGAGAACACTTGCTCCGTCTCCAACTTGGGTCATAAGTTTCGACCTCATCTACAAGATAATAAGAACAGCATCACTACAGTAATCATACAACTTAAAATAAGTCTCCCACAACTGGAGGGCACTGAAATCGGAATTTGGAAGCACCCTCACATGAATAAACACAAACAAGGAAGGCACCTTGGCAAATTTACTGAAATCGAACATCTTACAGGTTCGAGGATTGACCAACACATAGCTGAGTAGGGAACATCACGAGCAAGCTGTACTCCAAGACCAGTCCAAAGAAAGCGGAAATTTGGCACTGTGCAAAGGAGATAACACGTCAAGTGCTTAGAACTGGATTTTCTAAGAATGAACATATATGCAAGATCTAAAAAAAACTTTCACTACACATTCGATTCATCACGTTGCCAAAAAGGTCTCAGCTCCTAAGAGTGAAATTGATAAATCTAGAAACAATTTATAGAACACATTTACACAAGAGAGCTCGGCGCTATTGGCTTGTACAGCGTGTTTCCCAGTTAAAAGTTAAAACCTTAAAATGTTTGTGCTTAAAAAAAAAAAGGATGTGCAGACCCAAGAGTTAAGTAACTGAAATGCTGCAGTCATGCATTACAAGGAGTGAAGAAGGATAAACTCACATAAACTGTGGAGGCTTGTTGTCGTATTGCCATTAGAAACAACCCCGATAAGGGTCTTCACTACACCAGGGGGCTTTTTTCCGGACTCCTTAAATGCCTAACATGCAATATTTGGTGTAGAGAAAAATTAGCATGCTATTATTCAATCCTTCACAAAACACCTACCTACAAATAAAAATAGGTTAACATTACTAGGTTCATATCAATCTTAAACAGACAGAGAAGAGAAGCACCTGCATCCGTGTTCGGGCGAGTTCAATAGGATAACATGTGGTGCAAGCGAGCGAGCGAGCTAAAGCGCCAGCAACAAGGGGCACATATGGCTTCATACTTGGCAATCTTTCAGCAGCTAATTCCTCCATACGATTTCGGAATACATCATAGAAAGGAAGATAAATTCCTACCTGAAGGGAAATACATAGAACAACTAAATGCATAAATTAACAAAACAACGAGCATATTACATATACGAGAAAATCACGTCCATAATTTCTCTGGAAGTTACCATTGGTATTGCCAATGCGAGGCCAGCATTTGTTCCTCGCCATAGTCGTGCGACTCCTTCCTGCATAGCTCTACACTTTTAATTCGATTCATTCAAAAATATACCAACAAGGAAAGTTAGATAAATAAAGCATATTTGACTACTCTGAAAGCTAAGAAAAACTAAGAGCTCATCAAGGCTCATATGTAACAGATTAATCAACAGCAAGCGACTAATGCTCAGCCAAACCTCATCATGGTTCTCAGCGCTATAAAAACTGACTTTGGCAGGAAACCAGAACACAGATAAAAAGATGAGTGAATATATGGCGGACTAAACGCAAACTATCATCACAGACATGTTATACAATTTGGTATGTCGTTACGATTAAGAACAGTAAATAGATGAGCAGCTTGTACGGCCCCCTACCTGTCTAATAATTTTGTAGAGTGCATCTAACGTTCCTTTGTAATGAAAACAGTCAGGTGGGCATATAGACACTGTTCCTTGAATTCCAGCTCGCGCGCATGTGGGTGAACACCTTAAGTCGGCAAACATCTGTCAAGGAATAGACAGAAACAGCATGACCAATTAAATGAGAATTAAAAAAAAAAAAAAAAATCGATAACCATACTTTCACACAACACATTCATAATCATATGCATACCATTGTTGGACCGAAGAATGCCATCCGACTCAAGGCATTGCTTAATGGATGAGCATACGGAGCTCCTGCAGCTTGAGCTTGCAACCTTGTCTGCACTGACAGGAAAAATTGCCGTTCAGAAACACACTCGGAAGTCAGAAGTAGCAGGCTCAAAATAAAACAACAAGAACATATTCAATAAGCTTTAAAGGATGCCACATGGTGCATAAATGATCAACCCAAGTGCGAAAAGGATGGGAAAAATAACCCAATAAATGAAATATTTGAAAGAAAGAACTCCGAAAAAGCACATTAAAACTTATGTCTTCATCATATACATCAAACTATCCATTTACTATTTATGGGCTAACCTATCACACATACCACGCGTAATATAATTCACGTTTATTCAATCCAGCGTAACATCTTCTGTGAAAATAGAACTATGAGCTCGAACTATCTAATTTCCCCATCCATTTCAATGATTAACCATCATTTCTTTCTTTTCTTTTAATAGAAAGAAAAACAATGGGGCTGATTCTGTGATTCATTGAAAGTTGAAGCAGAGCAAATATGTAAATAGCAAATATGTAAATATACTACGAAACTACGAGTATCACAGTATCAGTATTATGTATGCTACGAGTACCAGTGTATCATTTCGTTCATGAAAAAAACCCTTCATATATACATAACCCATCTAAGATTGTCGGCTAAACTCAAATAAGACAATCACACAGCATAACACCAACGACTCAACAAGGTGCTAAACCACCAGGCTACATCAGGCTGAGCATCACAGTTAATCAAATTATTACACTTTTTAATCTGACAAGACAAAATGGCTCACTAAATTTTTTTGTTTCTTACACTGAAGCAACACTCGACTGTAAAGAAAATGTCGCGCACATGTGACACTTTTACCCTGTCATAGACGAAAACCTATGACAGTTCCAAGAATGACCCGAGCAGGACCCATGACCAAGGTGTAAAGTAGGGGCGTGGCGTCATGTATAACTGTATGAAGCGTACAATTTTTGGAGACAAATCTACTACGGAATATAATAGACTCCAAAACCAAGTCTCGACAAGCCTTGCACACACCAAGAGCTTGCCTACTAGAACAACATCTACTCCGTAAAATCATGGACTTGCACAACCAATAAACCTCCCACAATTGCAATTAAACAACAACCAACTCTCTTTGCACACTTTTGTTTAACCAATCGAAATAAAATGCCATAACGACGACACTAGAAGCCATGAGGCACAGAATTAAATCTTGGTTTTCATTCCTGGTATCAGTGACGGATTTAGGGGGGCTAGCAGGGAGAGTTCACCCCGCTAGACAATGAAAAATGTGAAAGATTGGCTCCGCCACTGCCTGGTATCAGTTGTCGCGGCCTATAAGTAAATACAGCTAATATCACCTCAAAATGCAGTCACGCCTTATAACTATAAGCCATGAGGCACGGTATAAAATTTTGGTTTCAGTCCGGGTATCGGTTGGCCGGCATAATCCAGCTAATATCACCTCAAAATGAGGTAAAATGCGGTCACACCTTGGGTGTCTACAACATACAAGTAGATGGACAAGCTTTTTGTCTAATCCCTCTATTTGACCCGTTTTATTGTTTAACGGGTATGTCCACCCGTTTTATTGTTTAAACGGGTATGTCCGTCTTAAATAGGAATTTGTGTTAAAACTATGCCGAGGCAGAAAACATCATCGGAAATACCAATTCACCAAATAAAAAACAGAAATTTCAAAAAGGGTAGAAGCAACATCAAACCTTGGCAACATCAAGAGGGTTAACAAGAACAGCTGACAGGAATGCAGCACCTGCTGCAGAAAGCGCATTCGCAACAAAACTATTTCTATTTCTATGATTATTATTGTTATTATTATTGTTATTGTTCTTCAAAGGGGTTGAAGAACATGGTGATATTGATGAAGAAGAAGAAGATTCCACCATTTTATTCCTTCTGTACAACAAAACAACAAAAGGGTAAATTTAATCGAAGAAAAAATTGATACCCAGAAAGCTAAAACATGAAAATAAATCAAAAATTGATTGGAATATTGAAAAAAATGGAAGAAGAAAAAAGGCATGAACTTTACCATTATTTTGGTGACTAATTATGTCAAATTACTAACATGTATGTAAGTAGAAGAAATTGAATGGAGAATATGATTGTATTTGAACCAAAAAGTGTATGACTGTATAATAATGTAAGAAATGTGGAAATTACAAGGTCTATCAATGGCGGTTGAGGCCTGAGGGGACACATGTTTGATACTTTGATTCTCTAAGGTACACGAAAGCAGTGACCTGTACTTTGTTGTGACGATGTGGTATTTTTTGTGTTTGTTTTAGTTCTTGGCTCCCATTTTTTAGGACTAGTTAACTTGTGTCTTGTGGACTTGAGTGGTGGTCATCAATATATGAAGGGCCTAGACAAGAGTACAAGAGCCACGAGCCAGGCCGAGCCACGCTAGTTTGAAGCTGGTTAGGCTCTCTTGGCTGATCCCTTAATCGGCTTGCCTATATGGCGGGGTACGTCGAGTTGGTTTGGGGTAGAGGTGTGCGCTGGGCCCAGTCAGGACGGGTTGGTCCGGGCGAGGCTGAGGGTCAACAGCACATGCACGGCAAGAGTGAGGGATCGGGTTGGGTCAGCCTGAAACTAGCCTATATGTGTGGCGGACCAACACAGGTCTTGCAAGCCATTGAAAAAAAAAAAGGAATCTGTCGGTACAAGCAGACCATGTTGGTTTAGACCTCTACTAGACATATCAAACTAATCGGACAGTCAGGTTCCAATTCAGGTTATATAAGTTGAGTCGAATGTAAATTGGGTTCCGGTGTTGGGCTGGTTTCGTCCGGGCGAGGCGGGATTGGGCCCTTTGTTTTTAATTTTTTTAGTGTTGAACCGGGCCAAGCCTATGAAATGTGATCACTAGCCCAACTCGAGGGGAAGGGTGGACTGCTGAACTTCGACCCACAAGACCGTGTTGGGTCGGCACAACTCTAGTTTTGGGCTGTCCTCACACTATCCTAAATGTTGTTTTAAGTTTTTTTTTTTTTTTTTAAAAAAGAAGTAAGGGGGGTTTATGCTTGACCCTAACCCCCGCTTAATATGCTTTTTTTTTTTTAAACAAAAATTGCTTGGATGGGCTGCATCAAAATATTGTTCTTGAATCAAATAATTATTACAGAGAACATCATCACGAGCAAGATTAGCTCAATAACAATAATCTCAAATGTAAAATGTAATAATCATCAAATTCCAAATCCATTATGGCATTTGAATTTTATAATAATGAACGACATAAGTAATTGGATCGATACCAATATAAAGTAAAAAAAGGGAAAAAAAAAAAAGAATCAATATAAATACAATAATGACTAATATAGATATCAACATAATTTAAAGAGTTTTTTTGGTCAAAAATTACCTAGTATTTACCTCCTTTCATAAATACTACCTAAATTTTTTAATTTTGCTAGAAACTACCTATTATTTTACCTTTTGTCGAACACTACCAAACTGAAATTAATGAGCAAATTCGACAATCTTTTTGCCAAATTAACTAAATTTCCGGCAAACATATCAAAATGTCAATCAAATTAGCCATCATTTCGTCCAAATTAGCCACAATCTCAGCCAAACTAGTCAAAATTATAGTAAAAAAATTGAAGTAACTAAGTTAGTAACTAATCAAAACAGTTGGCGGTGGTTAAGTACATTAAATAATGTATGTAATATGCAAAAAATAATGTTTTTCGATTTAGAATTTTGTCTAATTTGATTGGAATTTCAATTTGGTAGTGTTTGACAAAAGTTAAAAAAATATTAAGTAGTTTATCGCAAAAGTAGAAACTTTAGGTAATATTTATAAAAATGAGGTAAATATTAGATAGTTTTTGACAAAAAAACTCTAATTTAAACTACCTCATAGTTTCTACTTGGTACTCCGTATAAGGTAGTTTAAATAAGACGATCCTATTGCGAAATACAAAATAAAGTCCGTAAGACAGAAGCAACAGACAGCGAGCAAGGTATGTGGCCCGGCCTTTTTATAACGAATTGGGTGCACCATAAGTTGTGTCTCAATAAATTTCAGCCCAAAAAGTTCAAATAATCGAGCCCAACGATAACGAATATAGTAAATTTAACACTTTGTTACATTTAATTAACTTATTAACAAGGAGGGACCACGAGATCAATGTTTTCGGCAATTATTGGCACGACTCGAAAACACGACACGAACCCAATACGAAATTAACGGGTTAGGGTCAAGACATTGTGACCCATTTAAGTAATTGGGTTGACACGGACACGACGCGAAACTTAAATGGGTCGGGTTAGGGTTGAGCTCTTTTGACACGAACCCGACACGAATAACACATTTATTTAAAAGTGTCATAATATATTTAGGTTGAGTCAATAATTCAACAAAACAACTTAAAAATAAGTATTTTCATTCGTTATTTTTGGGATAATATGGCTACAAAGCGGAGTTTATTTTATTAATTTATTGGCTTAAACGGGTTGAGTGGGTTAAAAATGACCTGCTTAAAGATAAATGGGTTAAACAGGTCGGGTTGGGTTATAGAAAAGTTAAATGGGTCGAGTTAGGGTTGAGACAAATGACCCGTTTATGTAATTGGGTCGGGTTAGGGTTGAAGTTATAGTGACCCGTTTAAAGTTGACATGAACACGAACATGACACGACACGACACGACCTGTTTGCCATGTCTAGTTGATTATATGCGGAATTATTAGGAAATATTGATTGGACCTCAGCCATAACAAGGTATTAGTGCCAGTTTAATTAAAACATCACAGGTTTAACCATGATATTTTATAAGTGAGATTCAATATAAGGTATAAAGAAACTCGTGCACTAACTACTACTCAAACTCAAAATGACAGTCGAGTGAAGAAACATATTAAAATATTAAAATATTAATCTACATAGTATAAAAGCTAAGTCATTTGGAGAGTTTCTATTGGCTCTTGATTTTCAAAAAAAAAAAAAAAAGGTGGTCCCCCACCAAAAAAACATGGGTTTTGTTGATTTAATTTCTTTAAAATAACCGTTGCAATCAATACATACATGTTACATACAAAAT
>VHZZ01001299.1:86269-128414 GCA_009801015.1 Silene noctiflora | reverse complement strand
TTATCCTCTGCAGAGGCTGAGTATAGATCTCTCAGAAGGATCACTGCTGAGTTAGCATGGCTTAGTAGATTATTACATGAATTACAAGTAGAGAACATGCAACCTATTCCTGTCAAATGTGATAGCCAAGCTGCTATTCACATTGCGAAAAATCCAGTCTTTCACGAACGCACCAAACATATAGATTTGGACTGTCACTTTGTTCGAGAAAAACTCCAAGAAGGTCTTATCAGCTTATCTTATGTTCCTACACTTCAACAACGTGCTGACATGTTCACAAAAGCTCTTTCTGGTCCCCAACATCATCTTCTACAACGCAAGTTGGGGCTGTTTCATTCACATCCTCCAACTTGAGGGGGGGTGTTAGAATTAATATAAGTCAAAGATATTTTAGGAAAGTCAAAGGTTGTTAGAAAGTTATTAAGTCGGTTTACATGTTGTTATAGTTGCTTATATAAAGCATAATTATCATCTATTGTAAGATACAATAATCAACTCAATCATTTGCAATACAAAAGTTCATATATTCTCTCTCAAGCTTTCTTTCTTYTCTCTGTGCTTCTCATACGCAAAACTTCATCTTCTCCCTTTAATTAAATCATGTCTTCCTTCACATTTCATCATGTTTGGATACAAAATATGGAAGGAGGGGAATGGAGGGAGAGTTAAATGAGGGGATTTAATTTCTCTCATATTGAACAAATCATAATCTTTCCATGAGTGGCAAGATTTGGAAGGAAAACTTTGTTTGGCATGTCATCTCCCTCCTTCCACCCCTTCTATTTCCATTATCCATAAGNACTCCACCTCCCCTCCCCTCCCCTCACTCCACCTCCCCTCACTCCCCCTCCCCTCCCCTTCCCTCCTAAAACTGTATCCAAACAGACCCTAAGAGTTCGATTTCCGACTCTTGCATATGAAAAAGTCGAATTTGGAAAGGGTTAACCCGTTAAATTGATTTCAATGCCCCAAAGGGAATTGCCTCACCTACCAGTAGGGGATAATCCTGGTCAACATAAAAAAATTGTTTACAAAAACAATATGATTTTTTCACTTTTGTGATATGAAATTTGGTAATGTACGTTCTTGTTATTGTGATGGTGCATGATATAAAAGTAAATATTAACCTATTTTTCCACCAAAAGTTTACTCATTGTAACTTAGTCCGTCGTCGGTCAACACTTTTTGAAGTTTCGGTTTTCGGTCTGGTTCGGTCTAAGAATGGCTAATTTTGGTTTGTATCAAATGGACAAAAATTTAGATGTTTTGTGACTAATATTTACAAATTTGTAAAGTAATCAAGTATTTTGTCGTCAAAACAATCTAATATTGGTGGTTATTTATACTAAAGATATAAATTAAACAACTAGTTTATTTATCTTAATGAAAATGCCATTTTGTTTATCATATACTTAAGAATAAAAAAATCATAAATTTCGGTCCAAATCGGACCATACTGAAAAAAACAAGTTTAACCATTAAAACCTACTTAATCTGATTCGAGATCCAGTATAACCCGACACTTAATCATATCCGATAAACAGTATAATCCGAACCTAAACCCGAAAATCAACTCCGTAACCCCTCTATGCAGTGTGCACTACTGCACCAACAATCCAACATCCCTGCTGTTTCTGGTAACACACATTCATCTCTATTTACACACTCAGAATTGTTATTATTTCTTTGTATCATTCATCATTTTGTGCTTAATTCGCTTAATTCACAACCATTTTTCAATCACATCATGTATCTGAAAGATGGGTGTTCCTTATTTTTGAAAATTAACAAACCCTTAATCCCATTTCTGCTTAATAAAAGAATCCCAAATCCTGATGCTACAGCATACCTTAAAACCAGTAAAACTAATCTTAAAGAACACGAAGTTGTAAAGAAATTAAGTGAAGAATCTGATATTAGCTTAGCTGTTAGTTATTTCACATTCGTGTCAAATTCGAGGTTCTGAAGCTTGGTAATCATGGGGATGTAGAAGGGGTTCAGTACATGTTACAGCAGATGAAATTAGAGGGTGTTGTTTGTACTGAAGATTTGTTTATCGATGTTATTCAAATTTTTCAGAATGTCTGTTTGGTTGATCAGCCTTTGAAAATGTTTTATAGGATGCAAGATTTTGATTGTAAGCCTACTGTTAAGATTTATAATCATGTTTTGGATTGTTTGCTTGCGGAAAATAAGTTTAGGATGGTTAATTTGATTTATAGTAACATGAGGAAAGATGGCTTGGAGCCTAATGTGTTTACATATAATGTAAGAACTAAGAATCGTCGTGTTGATGGTGCGCTGAACTTGCTTGGTGAAATGTCTAAGAAGGGTTGTTCACCTGATGATGTTAGTTATACTACGATTGTGTCTTGTCTTTGTAAGGATGGGAAGGTTAGGGAAGCTAAGGAGCTTGCGGAGTCTTTTGAGCCGGTTTTGCCTGTTTATAATGCGCTGATAAGTGGGTATTGGCTAAGTCGGGATTTTGTCGTGGTGTTTGCTTTGTTGAATGAAATGTTGGGTAGAGGGATTGATCCTAATGTGATTACATACACTATAGTTATCAATTCTCTGTGATTCTGGCAATGTTGAGTTGTCAATGGGCGTTTTGGGGATGATGTTTCGTAGAGGATGCTATCCCAACATCCAGACATTTGCTTGTTTGATAAAGGGTTTTTTTTCTCTAAAGGGAGACTTTATGAAGGCTATGATGTTTGGAAGAGAATGACTTGTGAGGGAATCAAGCCAAATGCTATTGCTTATAACACTTTAATAAATGGATTGTGCTCAAGTAGTTTGATGGTTGAAGCAGTGTCTTTTTGTTACCAAATGGAGTCTAGAGGTTGTATTCCGAATGTGACAACGTATTGTACACTTATAGATGGCTTTGCAAAGAAAGGAGACTTCATTGGTGCATCTGAAATGTGAAATAAAATGATAAGTGGCTGTCAGCCCAATGTTGTGGCATACACTTGCGTGTTGGATGCTCTTTGTCGAGTTGGAATGCTTGATCAGGCACATGACCTTATTGGCTGTATGACAAGGGAAAATTGCGCCTCAAATATGCTGACATTCAATGCTTTGCTGAGAGGTTTGTGCCAATGTGGAAGAGTGGATTGGGCCATGGAGGTTTTTGCCTCATTGTGGAAGTATAACTGTTTGCCAAACATCAAAACATTCAATGTTTGATGGTCTTTTTGGATCAAATTGTTTAGAAGAGGCTCTAAATCTATTTAGGGAGATGGGGAAAACGGGTACAGAATGGATTTTGGTGACATACAATACTAGTATCCACAGGTCGTGTCGACTTGCGAGGTTGAAGGAGGCACTTCTGGTATTTGCCAGAATGCTGAGAACAGGCTCTAAACCTGTTTCAATTACTTTTAATATTTTGATTCATGCCTTTTGCCAGAGGGGTCAAGTTGAAGGGGCCATTCAGCTGATGAATGAAATGAAAGCCAAGGTTGCATCCAGACACAGTGTCATATACTAGTATAATTTCTGGTCTTTGTAAGTGGGATGGCTTCAACGATGCAGTCGATTTTCTAGAAAAAATTGTCAGTGAAGGCGTTCTCCCAAATTTTCCTGCATGAGATATATTAGTTCGGTCCTGCACATGTGAAATTGGTGGTTTACATCGTATTCGACTGGTTGATTGTCCCCAATGACCATGAAAAATTGGTAGATAAATGTAGCCTATGGCCTATGCCCTGTACATGACCATGACTCCCATGTCTTACTCACATTGACATGCTATGGTAAGTTTTCGTACATCTTCAGGTGAGCCTTACTCACATCGTACATGCTATGGATCGTACATCGTACGTCTTACTCACATTGACATGTCTTACTCACATCGTACATGCTATGGATCAACCCACATTGACTTTACCAGTTATAGGTCTATGAGAAAGGATTGGAGAATGGTGGATAGAGTGAGTCTTTGATGTTTTAGCGGATTGGTCCCTGAAAATATTAGAAGCCAGTCAGATGAGCCTTTTTCTACCTACACTTCCTCGGTGAAAATTTTAGAAGCCAGTCATATGAGAATTCTAGAGCCTGGAACAAAATACTCCTTGGAGAGCCACTTAATACTTCCTCTGTGGTGTTAGTTCCGAGCTATCAAACTGAAGTTTTTGGTATATAGTTTCAGCCTTTCGGTTTATCTTGAGCCTGGAACAAATTACTCCCTGGAGAGCCATTCATTTAGGCATGTTTTCGTGCTGTTAAATGTGTCTAACATCACTGAGACGGTGAATATGAATAGCTGTATATAAAATTGACGAAATCTCTTTGTAGTCATGGATGAAGTTGGCAATCACCTCTATGATCCTTGCATTGTCCCATATATATTATTACTGCCTTTTCATTTATATTGTCCTCTCTTGTCTATTAATCTTTTCAAACACGTGTAAATGTACGATGTTCAATTCGTAATGTTTGATTTATTGAAATAGTTATTTTCACATCATCTTTTCCAAACAATTTGTGTTCTTGTTTTACTCATTGTAGATACCACACGACCTTATGTGCCTCCACAAGCATGTTCAAATTACTTCATCTATCTAGCACTGCAAAGGTTGTTTCTAGCTACTTGAAGCTTGCTTACGGCATCAGTTATCTTAATCCGATCTTGTGGCAAATGTCTAGAGCATGAAATTCCAACATTAATCAGAGACTTCATGCATTCTCCTCGTCGGTGAGCAATGGCCTGGAGTGCCCTTACGTCATTGACTTCTTCAGTCATTTCATTATCTTCAAGCTTCGGGTCTACAATGTGCAAGACATTCCCAGGTAATGCGCCTTCTGCTGCATATATTTGTAGATTGAATTCTTCTCGAAATATGTTATCTGTTGGTCTTTTTCCTGTCATCAACTCAAGTACAAGTATTCCATAGCTGTAGACATCACTATGTGGAGACGGTTCATTTCCTAAACCGTACTCTTTTCATGGAAAGCAACAAATAACATAACTTCAGCAAGCAATGCGCGCTTTTGGAAAGCGAGGTTGGAATTAATGAATTTAATGCATAGACTTATTGTTACCTGGAGCAATGTAGCCAATCGTTCCCCTGATTCCAGTTGAACTACTTTGATCAGGATGTCGAGGTTGTGCAAGAAATTTTGCCAGTCCAAAATCTCCGACATGGGCAACCATGTCATTGTCTAGCAGAATATTGCTTGGTTTTAGGTCGCAATGCACAATAGGAATTTCACAATCATGATGGAGATAGCTGAGTGCATGAGCTACATCAATTGCGATATCCACCCTCTGAACAAGAGTCAGCCTTTTCACTCCGTTTCCATGTATCCAGTCATCAAGATTTCCATTGGGCATAAATTCATAGACTAGAGCTTTGAAATCATTTCTCTTAAAATCAATGCTAGAACAAGTAGTTATTATCCCTACAAGATTTCGATGACGAACATTCCGCAAGGCGCTGCACTCTGCCACGAAACTCTTGGATGCACCTCTAGAGTGTAGATTGAGTACTTTAACAGCGATTGTCTTTCCATCTAGGTTACCTCTAAACACAGAACCGAAACTACCAGAACCGATCAGGTTTTCTGTGGAAAACCCATTTGTTGCTCTGAGTAGCATGCCGTAAGACACTTTCATGAATGCTTCCCCTAAGGAATGCGAAGAATGGCGCACCCTTTTCTTTCTATAATAAGTGAGGGACAACCATATCACAATGACAAGGACTACAACAAATGTACATAACACGGGGACTATCAGTTTGAGGGTATGGATCCTCCTTCCTTTCTTCATTTCCTTGGGTTGCATGCATGTTGGTAAATGCAACTTGGAAATACCACCACAGAGCTTGCTATTTCCGTCAAGCGCAATTGCACTTGTGTTGGCGAAGGTTCCTTTAGTTGGAACCTCACCCTCAAAACTATTGTAAGATAAGTTTAGCATTTGCAAGGGAAATTCGGCGAAGTAGTTTGGGATAGTGCCAGAAAGATTGTTCTGAGAAAGATCAACAGCTTGGAGGTTACCTAATGAGCTGAATGATGACGGAATATATCCGTGGATATCATTAGCATGAACATCCAAGGTCAGAAGCTCAGAGCAAACACCTAGACCATACGGAAGTACGCCTGACAACTTATTTTCAGACACATTAAACTTCACTAGATTAGCCTGCTCGCTGATTTCTAGTGGTATAGATCCTTCTAAACGATTGTTAGATAAATCTACTATAGTAAACTTAGCTGGCCCTTTGAAGAGCTCGTCCGCTAACGTTCCATTTAGATGATTAGATGATAGGTTCAACTCTAATAAGCTCTTGCAACTCCCTAAGCTTGGAGGTATGATCCCTTCCAACTGATTGTTGCCTAGATATACTTTACTCAAAAAGAGTAAATTGTTGAAAGTGTCGGGAATAATGCCTTCAAGCCTATTGGAGCTAAAATCAAGCACTTCAAGGTTTCGGAGGTTTCCTAAATCACGAGGAATGAATCCTGTTAATTCATTTCCGCCAAATGTTAATGCCTCAAGGTTCATTAGATTGGTAATACCTACATGAAGCTTCCCTTTAATTCTATTGTGGTCAAGTGAGAGTGCCTGTAAACTTGTGGAGAGATTGGCTATAGACTCCGGCAATATTCCTGTGAATTTATTTCCGCTCAAGTCCAAGACTTCCAGATTGCTACAATTAACTAGTGTATCTACTAAATTGATGTCACCTTCTAGATTATTGGATGCCAAACCGAAGAACACAAGATTCTGAAGATTCCCAAAATCATGTGGTACCCTTCCTACAAAGTTGTTTGTATCTAGATCAAGGGTCTGTAAGCTTGTGAGGTTTAACACCGAGTTGGGAAATGCTCCAGAAAATTGATTAGAAAAAAAGTTTAATGATACCAGGTGAGGAAGTTTAAGGCCTATATCCGGTAGAAATTCCCCATGAAAGTTGTTTTCCCCGACAGATAGATATGTAAGCATGGAACAATTTAAGATGGATGTTGGAATTGTACCTGAGAGCTCATTTGCGACGACAACAAGTCTATTCAAGTTTCGCATCTTCCCAATGCTTGTCGGAATATTTCCTTTGAAAGCATTGTAAGCCACATTGATGTATTCTAAGTTGGTAAGGTTCGCAATTACCTTAAACAAAGCTCCTGTGAAACTATTTCTGGGAACCGATATCTGCTTGAGTTTGGACAGTGCTACCAAACCCAATGGGAGTTTTCCTTCTAGCTTGTTGCTTCCAAGGTAAAGCTTTTGAAGTTCAATGCAAGCCGATAAGTTGGTTGGTAGTTCTCCATCGAGTGTGTTACTGAAAATGCTTAATTCATGCAGCCTAAGCAAACGACCAATCTCAGGCGGGATTCGACCAACCAAACTGTTGTTATTGAGTTCTATATCTTGAAGAAAACTCAGGTTTCCTATGAAGGGAGATATAGTGCCTGTGAGACCGCTTGAACTTAGGTCTAACGCAATCACCCTATTATTGTTGCGGCCACAGGTAACTCCCTCCCAGGAACAGTGATTCCATGAGTGGTTCCATGAGGTAAAAATACCAGCAGGAGGATCCGTTAGCTGACTCCTGATAGCCAAGAGTGCAGCATGGTCGGTCTCATTGCCTACACGATGAGCTCTACTCACAGCTCGAGCGCTTTCAAGATACTGCAATGTTAAAATGAGGAAGATAAAATTAGCTGGTTTAAGATACCGAGATGTTAATTTTCTGACGAATGTTTTCATTGTATTTCTTGTGCTTGAGATGCGTATACTCCTACTGCCTCATTATATATGAGAAAATTGAGGAAGAAACAGTTAGTCAACTACTGTACATTATGCTGCGGCAAGTAGTGAGCTAATATACTTTTTTTGTGACGATCATTTCTTTACGGTTTTATTATGAGATAGACTAATGAGCGCTTCTGCTGTTTATATACCAAGCTTCTCTTTACTTGGTATTTGTTGATAAGGAGACTAATACGGATCTTTCTCACGCGCGCCTTCACTGCCATCCGTCCTGGTGCTGCCGTATCATTATTTTGTTATTTTCTAAAGAAAAAATTGTTTGCATAATAATGTTGTCGAAAAAATATATTTTGTAAATGACTAATTGGTCTCAATAGTGTTCAAACTTCAAAGTATAATTTCTTATCAATTAATAGTGAATGAAAATTGTCACCAAAAAAATAGTGAATGAACATTATTGTGAGCTTGACTTGACCATTGTTAACGAACATTGACAAAAAAAAAAAAAAAAGTTACTTTTACTATAAACACTAATTCTTATTTCAGACGGCAACTATCCGTCTTAACCTTAAGACGGATAGTTGCCTCTCACACACTTGCAAGTGTGGAGGCAAGTGGATGGAAAATGGATAGTCCCACTTGCAAGTGTGTGAGAGGGCCACTATCTGTCTTAAGGTTAAGACGGATAGTGGCCGTCTTAAGCAAGACGGACACTACTATAAATGAAATGCAGTTGGTTTGCTTAAGACCGTTTTAAGTTAAATCCTTTTACAGCCTCTTTTTGTTTCTCCTTTATTTTAATCGAGTATGAAAACCGTCTTAAATTACGACGATCTTAAAAAGAATCGGAGAAATGATTTACTTAGCTAATGGTCAACATATGGTTTTTATTAAACAATGTTAAGAATATTTACAAAATACAAAATGACAAGTAATGTTCAGTCGTGGTGAGACGGTCCACTTTTGTAAAAAAGTTGTTCATTTATTGCTTTAAATGGGTTATCGTTTTATATAGTGAGACCGTCTCACATATAAAACTGTTTACACAATAACTACCAACAAACAAATTATTTTCCCTGTTAAGCTTTGACCTATTACTCAAAGTCTCAAATCAGTAATTATTGTGGTTAAAACTTGGGTGAATTTCTCGGGAGATTTAGGTTCAAGCTCCCCCGAGCAAAATCTTGTAGCCCCTTATGCCTTAACACAAAAATAATACAGAGTACTTGTGTAGGACGGTTTTACAAAAATTTATCATAAAATGGGATTTTTAAGTAACTACTTTCCTCAATCTTGGTTTTGTAGTTATGGGTTTGGAACATTTCATGAATGAAGGCTTCTAAATCTTTTAATTTGTTAAGTTTGATTTTTGTTCTTGATTATCTGGGTTTATCTCAATTTGGTAATGTTGTCGATGTCGATGTTGGTTTACGATATATTGGTTTGGATTATCGCTATGTTTGATGTTTGTTTAAGTTGGCACAGCTGAATTTAGGGTTGTGAATCTTTTATTCTGTATTAATTTGTGTTTTTGAGGCGTGGATTCGAATGAATTTTGTGTTTAGTACTGTGAATTCCGTAAATTGTGGCATTGTTGGCTCGGTGCATTTTAGGCACGCCTTTTAGATATGGCTTACCTAACGAGCTAGGCTCACTAGTACGCACTTCCTATATCTCACTCCTTCTTGTAGATCTTACTTATGCCGTTTCTTTTATTAAAATTGCGATTTTCACATTGTTTTATTAATGAAGAAATTATTAAGCTGTATTCGAAACATAGTAAAAACCATTGCCTACACCAAAAATCCACTCGCAAAATTTAATTAGAAATTATTAACATAAATTGTAGTTCAACAACCAAATAGATAATTACATGCAATATGCCAACTGATTAAGTTTTGATGATCTTGATGTAATCTACATGAGACGACAAGCCGTGTACTTGTTTTCGCGGTTGCAGATACCACACGGCCTTATGTGCCTGCAATAACCATTGTTACTACCAAACTTCAGATTCAATTTTCCCCTTTTATCGTTTTCGCAGTATATATTATATGCTGTACTGAGGCTGGAATTGATGAATTTAATGCATCGAAAATTACACCCTCTGTCTAGCATTGCAAAGGCTGTCTCTAGCTACTCGAAGCGTGCTTATGGCATCACTTATCTTCATCCGATCTTGTGGTAAATGTTTGGAGCATGAAATTCCAACATTGATCAGAGAATTAATGCATTCTACTCGTCGGTCAGCAATGGCTTGGATTGCCCTTATGTCATGGACTTCTTCGGTCATTTCATCATCTTCAAGCTTTAGGTCTACAATGTGCAAGACATTGTCAGGTAATGCGCCCTCTGCATATATTTGTAGATTGAATTCTTCGTGAAAGATGTTATCTGTTGGTCTTTTTCCTGTCATCAACTCGAGTACAAAGATTCCGTAGCTGTAGACATCACTTAAGGGAGACGGTTCACTTCCCAAGCCATACTCTTTTCATGGACAACAACAAACAATATAACATCAGTCATCAGCGATCAGTCCTTTCTTTTGGAAAGTGAGGTTGGAATTGATGTATTTAATGCATATAGACTTATTGTTACCTGGAGCAATGTAGCCAATCGTTCCCCTGATTCCATCTGAACTATGATTGGAATGTCGTGTTTGAGCAAGAAATTTCGCCAGCCCAAAATCTCCAACACGCGCAACCATGTCCCTATCTAGTAAAATATTGCTTGGTTTTAGGTCGCAATGCACAATAGGAATTTCACAATCATGATGGAGATAGCTGAGTGCATGAGCTACATCAATTGCGATATCCATCCTCTGAACAAGAGTCAGCCTTTTCGCTCCGTTTCCATGTATCCAGCCATCAAGACTTCCATTGGGCATAAACTCATATATTAGAGCTTTGAAATCATTTCTCTTAAAATCAATGCAAGAACAAGTAGTTATTATCCCTACAAGATTTCGATGACGAACATTCCGCAAGGCGCTGCACTCCGCCGTGAAACTCTTGGATGCACCTCTAGAGTGTAGATTCAGTACTTTAACAGCAATTGTCTTTCCATCTAGGTTACCTCTAAACACAGACCCGAAACTACGAGAACCAATCAGGTTTTCTGAGGAGAACCCATTTGTTGCTCTGAGTAGCATGTCGTAAGACGCTTTCATGAATTCTTTCCCCATGGAGTGCGAAGAATTGAGCACCCTTTTCTTTCTATAATAAGTGAGGTACAACCATATCACAATGACAAGGACCACAACAGATGCACATATCACGGGGAGTATCAGTTTGAGGGTACGGTTCTCCCTCCTTCCGTTCTTCATTTCCTTGGATTTTATGCATCTTGGTAAATGCAACTTGGGAATACCTCCACAGAGCTTGCTATTTCCGTCAAGCGCAATTGCACTTGTGTTGGCGAAGATCCCTTTAGTTGGAACTTCACCTTCAAAACTATTGTAAGATAGGTTTAGCATTTGCAGGGGAAATTTGGAGAAATAGTTAGGGATTGTGCCAGAAAGATTGTTTCGAGAAAAATCAACAGTTAAGAGGCTGCTTAATGAGCTTAATGATGGCGGAATATATCCGCGGAAATCGTTTTCATGTATATCCAATATCTGAAGCGTAGAGCAATCACCTAGACCATTTGGAAAAACACCCGACAACTTATTTGCAGACGCATAAAACTCTACTAGATTTATCTGCTCGCTGATCTCTAATGGTATAGATCCTTTGAAAAGATTGTTAGATAAATCTACTGCAGTAAACATAGCTGGGCCTTTGAAGAGCTCGCCCGCTAATGTTCCATTTAGGTTATTGGATGATAGTTTCAACACTGATAAGCTTTTGCAACCCCCCAAGTTTGTAGGTATGATCCCTTCCAACTGGTTGTCACTTAGATATAATTCACTCAAATGAGATAAATTTTTAAAAATGTCGGGAATAATGCCTTGGAGCCTGTTGGACCTAAAATCAAGGAATCCAAGGTTATGGAGTTTTCCTAAATCATGAGGAATGTATCCTGTTATTTCATTTCTTCCGAAAATTAATGTCTCGAGGTTCATTAGATTGGTAATACCTGCAGGAATCTTCCCTCTAATACTATTGACTTCAAGTGAGAATATCTGTAAACTGGTGGAGAGATTGGCTATAGTTTCGGGCAATATTCCGGTGAATTCATTTGCACTCACCTGGAAAATTTCCAAGTTGCTACAATTAACAAGGGTACTTACAAAATTGATGTCACCTTCAAAATAGTTGACTGCCAAACCGAAGAACACAAGATTGTGAAGGTTTCCAAAATCTCGCGGTACCCTTCCTTCAAAGTTGTTTGTATCTAGGTCGAGTGTCTGTAAGTTTGTGAGGTTTAACACTGAGTTGGGAAATGCTCCAGAGAATTGATTAGTAAACAAGTTCAGTGTTACCAGGTGAGGAAGTCTAAGGCCTATATCCGGTGGAAGTTCCCCATGCAAGTTGTTATCTCCGACAGATATATCTGTAAGCATGGAGCAGTTTAAGATGGACGTTGGAAGTGCACCAGAGAGCTGGTTGCCAACGGCAACAAGGTTCGTCAAGTTTCGCATCTTGCCAATGCTTGTTGGAATACTTCCTGTAAAAGAGTTGTAAGCCAAATTGATAAATTCCAAGGATGTAAGGTTTGCAATGACCTTGAAAATAGGTCCTGTGAAATTATTCGAGGGAACTGATAGAGACGCGAGTTTGGACAATGCTGCCAATTCCATTGGAAGTTTTCCTTCTAGTTTGTTTTGTCGAACAACAAGCAATTTGAGTCTAATACAAGCCGATAAGTTGGCCGGAAGTTGCCCCCCAAGTGTGTTACGCATGAGTAGTAATACTTGCAGGTTGAGCAAACGACCAATCTCAGATGGTATTCGACCAACCAAACTATTGTTCGAGAAATCTACGTCTTGAAGAAAACTCAGGTTTCCTATGTCGGGAGATATAGTGCCTATGAGACCACTTGAACTCAGGTCTAACGCAATCACCCGATTATTTTCCTGGCCACAGGTAATTCCCTGCCAAAAACAATGGTGACGTGAATGGTTCCATGAGCTGAAAATGCCGGTTGGAGGATCCGTTAGCTGACTCCTGATAGCCATAAGTGCAGCGTAGTCGGTCTCATTGCCTAGCTGCGCCCTGAATTGTGTGTGTTCAAGGTACTGCAATGTGAAAATGAGGAAGATAAATTTTTTTGGTTCAAAATACTGAGATGTTAATTTTCTTGTGGGTATTTTCATTGTATACTCCGACTGCCTTATAATTTCTTCTCGACTTTGGCTCTTCATATTATATAAAGAGAATTAATTGACGAAGAAATAATTTCTTCTCGACTTTGGCTCTTTATATAATAGAGAATTAATCGACGAAGGAACAAATACGTAATCAATTACGGAGTACATTATATTTTCAATGAAAAATAAACGTAGTACATACTGTTATGATCAATCATTTGCTAATTGCAACATTAAACAATGGTTAAAGAATATTATCGCGAGCTTGAATTGACTATTATTAATAAAGAATGTAAAAATGAATAAATTAACGTATGAAAGATATAGACAGGTCGTGGTCAAACTATAATTTGTTATTAGAATGATTAACAACAAAACAAAAAAAATTGGGAGAGACGGTCTATTTTTTTTCTATTTTTTTTTCCTTTAGCCGAATTCCCTGGAAGAACGCTATTTTTGATACTAAAAGTACTGAAATTTTGAAAACTTTAATTACCGAACATTACATTCTTGATTGATTAAATGTTCGGTAATTAAGTTTAATATATTATATCCTAAATATTTAAAAGTTTTTCACTTAGGTGATATGAAATCTGTTAATGTTCTCGTTAATGTGATGGTGTATGATATTAACCTATTTTTTCGAAAAAATTTACCCCATACAAACCTTTTCTAGTCCCTAGGCATCATTCTTGTGTCTCATTTATCACTTCTTGGTTTATGAAGTACTTCGAGTTGAATTGCTCAATATAGTCTTACATCAATAGTTCAATACTTAAGATATTGAGTTCCATAAAGCAGTTAATTAATTAATTAATAGCGCGACAGTTAACACGAATTTCACCATTGTTAATACCAGTAAGCACACCAATGCTTCCCATCTTAAGCATTGCTCTTTCGAAATCATCAAAGAATGCACCTTCATCATCAGCATAAGATCGAGCCAGTTCAGCCGTCTGATCATTTTCGCCGTCTACTAGGACTTGGTCTGATGGCAGTAAGCCTTCTCTGGACAAGAGGTTAACGTAGTACTGATTGTCGAATGTAGATGGAGTAACAAGGTCTAGATCAGCTACGACATTGTTGCTGTTGTCATTGTTTGGTACAGAGCACAGTTGTTGCAAAGACTGCATGAAATCGAGATTGATATCGCCTTTGTTTGTTTGGAGTCGCGGACTGAATGTTGAACAACGGGCTTTTCCAAGTGTATGCGCTCCTAAAAAGAAATTAGTTACAAAGCGCATAAGATGAGACGGTTTTATATATGAGACCAACTCATTAGCCAATGACGACTGTAACTTTATCTAGTTTGGCTTAATACATGAGACTGTCTCGTACAAAACTAACTCATTTTGGACGTAATAAGTAAATTACCTGAAAGAGCGACCATATCAGTGAGAGTTAGACCCACATTTCGGAACATAGTAAGTAAATTCTGAACTGTTGAGTTTGGTGCTGGAATGTTGGCATTTGCTGCTGCCTTGCTTGCAGTCAGTCCATCTCTTCTTCCTGTTTCGACTTCCCACCCTGGCCCATTCGACTACAAAATTTGTACCATATGAATATATCATTAGTAGGTCCAATTATGTATTACGGAGTAGCGTAAAAGCGATTACTGGTAAAGATTACCAAGACAATAGAATCTCTAGCTGCGAGCGCTAAGATGTCAGCACAAGATACAATTCCAGGACAAACAACTTCGAGTTCTGTTTTTATTGCGTCGATTACTTCAAACCCTCTTAGAGAATTCAGGTTTGGTGCTGCAGTTTTCTCCCCAATGAAATCGTCAGTGTCGTCTAGTAATACTGAAGCATCACACCCCTGCAATAAACACAAGAATAGAAAAACTGAGTTAGTACCGAGTTCAGTACTACCATACTATGTTCAAAGCGTAAAATGAGCAAACTTGCATTAACAAAGCAATCATGGAAATGAAGGCGAAGAAGAGAAGCGGCCATTCGAGGATCATAAAGCACGAAATTTTGAACCCAAGAGAAGATTATGAATTCAGCATCTGGGCAGCTATCTCTGTAGCCACCAATTTGCAATGCACCAGTTTCGGAATTGTTTTCGCAGGTTGTGTTAAGGATTTTAGGTGGTCTGGTAGCCTGAGCTAGTACTGTTAGCAATCCCAGACCCAAAACATAAATCCCAATTTTCGTACACATTTTCGTAAGTTGTATATAAGCTTATGAAAAGGATCAATACTTTTGTAGGCTGAAGTGTTGATGAGAATGAAGTTCTCGGCATTCGGCTTCAGCATATTTATAGTGAGCTAATGTGTACTACTGGTTCTATACTGCTTATGCATACATGCAGTTATTGTGGACCATTATTTGCAGAACCATGTGGATTGTTATATGTTAATGTATTTATGTAAATTTTTTGCAAGGTCGAAACAGAGGAGGAAACCAGTCGAAAGAGCAAGGCTATAATAAAGACTCGAGAAACGCGTACAGTCTCCTGTTTAATTACAACTGGTGAAAATCGAGTCACAATTTGTTTTCTAGTCTAACCCGTTTAATATTTTCACCTTTTCACCTACGAGTCTACGACCATCCACAATGTAGAAGACCGTCTTACTAGTGATTAATTGTAGGATAAATTCTCATCTAACATACGATGTTGACTCATTCTCTTCGTAAGTGTGACGATGCCATGTTATGTGTTTGATAGGAATCATAGGATAGTAGTTCTAATCTAGAGGAAATAGTCAAGGGAAACGGAATGGTAAGTAGCACAGGTAAATGTATGATGTATGCGTAGAATGGGTATAAACCTAACCCATGTGTTTCTGATTTGTCGTTCGTCATCAGTTTAGATCAATTCGTCTCAGTTTCAGGGTAACAGAAAGATAACAGGTCGTAAAAATCGCTCTAGAACGATAATATCACATGTAAGTTTGAGATCTTATTCACTTGGTTCATCATCATCATCTGATGAAATTAACACCAGTCTTGCATATCAGCTTGACAGTAACACAGAATGAGAGGTCAATTACGGATTTACTACACCATATCGACAATTCACACCACAGTCGACAGACAATGCACGAGGTACAAACATTCTGCTGAAGCATTCAGAATACGGTTAATAGAAATTAGAGGCTAGGAAGAACTGTCGGATTTAGAGGAGTCAGAAGTCGATGTCTCAGGTAGGTGGCAGATAGAAAGACGAGGTGTCTCGACCACGCAGTCTGCTGAAAACAATCAGAATTATCATCATAGTAATCAACCACACAGCCAGGCAGAAGACGAGTACTCGAGTTTTCTCTGAAATCAGCACAGTGACAGGATCCTTTTCCTCAGGCAAAGCACAGAACTGTTTCACAGATACTTCAATTAAAGAATCTAGAAGCTTCTTTGAACCAGGAGAAACATCATTGGAGCTCAAAATTTCAACTTTAGCTTGCTTCAGAAGATTCGCCACCATGTCTGCCTCTACATTGCCTTCAGATATGATGACTCTACCATGAGTATGGCTGTTGATCGGTATGTCATCATTGACGGTTGTGATTTTAGATGAAGCTGAAGAATCTGATGATGTTAACGCCTCTTCTCCAGCGAAGAAGCACTCAAAAGTCTACATAATGTCGAAATACGTGATTAGAAAAAATCAGGTGAGCATAAATTTATTCAAAAAGTTGTCGATTTGTTGCACTAAGACATTGAATCTTAATTAAATTCGTGAATAATCTTTGACAGTCTTCGATCTAGCATAACAGCTATCGCGAAGGAGCTTAATTCAATTCATCAACATTCAACAAGCATTCAAACTCGACTAATAATAAAATTGAACTATACTGTATCAAGCAATCAAACGCAAAACAACTTTGAAATTCACAAAAGATCCAAAAATTTCGATTAAATGCTCAAATTAAACAAATTAAGTAATTCATGAACATTCAACTAAGCATTCAAACTCCACTAACAATAAAACTGAACTATATTAAGCAAAACAACTCTCTAAATTCATAGTAGTTATGAAAATTCCGACTAATTCAGAAATTCATCAACATTCAATAGACATTCAAACTCCATAATAATAAAATTGAACTAATTGATCGATCAAACTTAAAACAACTCTCTACATTCACAAAAGATAGGAAAATTCCTACTAAATGCTCAAATTAAGTACTTCATCAACATTCAACGAACATTCAAACTCGACAGAATATAAAATCGAATTAATAAATCGATCAAACACAAAACAACTCTTTAAACTCATAAAAGTTACGAAAATTCCGACTAAATGCTCAAATTAAGTAATTCTTCAACATTAAACAAACATTCAAACTTAATATTCCGACCAAATGCTCAAATTAAGTAATTTATCAACATTCAACAAACATTCAAACTCGACTGACAAAAAGAATCGGACTAATTAATCGATCAAACACAAAAAAACTCTTTAAACTCACAAAAGATATGAAAATTCCTACTAAATGCTGATTCTAAACAATTTACGCAATTCTACTGCAAGAAAAATAACGAAATTGAAAGCGAGTTTTTACGTCGATTGATTCTGCATTGAGATTGATATTGTTATCGCTCAAATTCTCAGAAACAGGAGAGAAATTGAAGGATTCAGTAACGGAATCAGTGATCGCATCTTCCGGAAGTGATGAGAATTCAGCATTCAAGCTCTTCTTCGCAATCTAAACAAACAATTGAGATGATAATTTAATTGAGATAAATTGAAAATGCGATAAAACAAAATAAAATTAGGTTTAGAAGAAAACGATGATCACGTTGTGATTTTTCTTCGAATTAACAGAAATCGACGATTTAATTGATGGAGAATCCTTTGAGCGGCCATGCGAGAGGTTTTTACGAGGAGTTTGAGCTTCCTTCATTTTTTTCTTTTTTTTCTTTTCCTGTTCTCTCTCTTCGGAGGATTTAATTGTGGCGGGAGAATTACAAATGATGGTGATTTGGATGAAAAATGGTAAAGCGGGTTGCTGTTTGGTAAAGCGGGTGCTATTGAGTAACTAGACTTGACCATGAGTCGGGTTAAGGTCAGTCTGATTGGGTGAGCTCATGTTTGGTGCTAAACCGATCAGCTATACCAATTTTTTATTTGTTATTTTGTTTTTTAATGGGTTCGAGCGGTCGGGCCTAACTTATAGAGCCCTAAATTGAACAGGAAGTTGGTGGCTTAACGACGGTCAGGAAATCCAGCCTGATCCGTTATTTTGACTAGGCCTAGTATTAAGTATGAGTATCATACTCACACGTGTAATATGTAATATGGAGTTATAAACCGTATACAATTGATAGAGAATTGGAGATGCAAGTGAGATGGTGATACCAAAATTCAGTATCATTTGATGAAGTTTGTTTTCCTCGGTTAGAACACGCAAGCCAATCGAGTTGTTTAAAATTCATTCAACTTTTAGATTAAAAGGCGGTATCAAATTGACTAAAAAAAGAGCAAGTACTTGCATATGTGAGATGATGTTTAACAACTTTATTTTCGTGTGTATCATCCGGTTTAGTATGGGTTCGAGTACTTTATTTTTCTTTGTGTGTGTCATTCGATTTAGTCTGGATTCGATCCCGCTAGGATCACTAGGGGTCTAGAACCGTAAAACTCGCCCTCAGAACTTTAACATTCCTGCATTTCCATGGCTCTTTCTGATTAAGTTCAAACAACCTTGTACCCGTTGTACTAAGTGCTAAGCACGGTCACCGGTCTGTAATTAGTAGAAAATAACATTATTGTACTACCAAAGTTCAAAATTGGGTGAGTTTTTTAATGACACACATCTTAATAAACTGGTATAATTAAGCATTATTCAAGTTCGAGCTCAACTTAAAACGGACCAACTTTAAAACTTAAGAGACCATTTATAGTGACTAACCGAACTCCGAGCTTTGAATTAAAGTCATGGTTGTCCGAGCTCAACTCATAATCTCATACTCTCATAGCATATCATCGTTTCAATAATTGGAATAAAGTTTCGTAAATTTTACCGCCAAATAACACCACACACACACACAGTGTTACATAAACTCTCTCGTAGCACAAATACTTGTGTAAGACGGTTTTGATAAGCGGGTTGTGTCACAAGAAATGGAGAGTGGAACAGGAATGTCGATGTCCGATTACGAGTCGTTAATGGCGACATCAGATGTTGAGCTTCTTAAAAAAGCATGGCGCGATGAGAAATCTGCTCCTGAAATCCTTCCTTTTCAATCTCCTCTTGTTCAAAGATCTTATGAACAGATCCAGCTTATGGTAATTGCTTTTTCTTTCTTCAATTCTATCTTTTCTGTATTGTAAACCCTAATTTCATGTTTTCATTCAATTACATCAATTTGAGTTTTGGTATCGAAAATTTTGATGTTTTTTTAAGGTTTCGGTGTCGTTTAATCTTTGTTTGTTCGGATTAATTGTTGTTGGAAATTGTTTAGGAAGGTTTAGTTTAATTTGATTTGTTTAAGCTCTAATTGAATTATTATCCGACACGACACATTCGCGTACACTTTAGACCAAAAAATTGAAAACTTCGCACAAAAATAGGCGTGTGATATTGCAGCTGAGTCGGAGTAATGCAGATTATTACTGTGTATATAGCCGAAAAATTAGGAAGTTAAATTTGCAGTAAGCATTTCATCTTTGTTCAGAATTGTTGTTGAAGATTGTTTTGGAGGATTTAATTTGACTTGTATAAGCTCTAATTGAATGATTACTTTGTTACTTCGGGATTTGGACACATCATTTTAGGCAAAAAATATTGAAAATTTCGCACAAAATAAGCATGGCGGGCACTTGCAGCTGAGTTGGAGTAAAATAGATTATTAGTGTGTATATAGCCAAAAAATTAGAAAATTAAACTATGCAGTAATCATTTAATCTTTGTTTGGAATTGTTGTTGAAATTGTTTTTGGAAGGTTTAATTTGACTTGGATAAGCTCTGATCGAATGATTACACGATGTTATTCCGACACTAGGATAGGACACGGCATTTGGACACTTCATTTTAGAACAAAAAATTGAAATGGTTGAGCAAAATAAGCGTGTTCAACACTTGCAGGCTGCAGCTGAGTCGGAGTAATCATTCGAATGGCTGTAATAATCATTCAATTAGAGTCTGTAATCCAAACTATAGAGTAATCATTCAATTGTGTCTTTATTCAGATGCAGTTGTTTGGATGTTTTCTCTCTTGTTATCATATCTTTACGTAATTCTAAGAAATGAATTGTGCATTTATTCAGGAAGAAACTATCAAGGAAATCACGAGAAGTGGATTTGATCCTTTAATAGTATCTGTATATCAAATGGATGTGAATCGGGCTCTCTATTTGTTGAAATCATATCTTCGGGTTCGTCTTCATAAGGTTGTGACTTCCCCTTTTTATCCTATCAGTTTTATGTTCCGCCTTTATCGCCCGCTCTGATTAGCACATGCTATTCACGTTTCATTCTTTGATTTCTCTAAAAGTTGCCACCAGCTTTGTGCAGATTGAGAAGGACATGATTCATATCTCGAAAACAGATCTGTGGGATAGACTTTCTGAACAAGAACAAAGGTTCTCCAAGAGGTAATTAGTGTGAAATGTGATAACCTTGCCATTTTCATGGAATCACGTGATCCTATGGCTTTCTGGATGTTTATGTAACATTGACTTTATATTTGTAGGTGCTACGATAGTATGAAGAATTATATGGATGAGTCTGTTTTATCAAAATTGCCAGTTGGTTATCAGTCTAATCTAAAACAATCCAACGCTAGTGAGGAAGATGACATGGGTAATTATTATACTCTTCCTCGTGTTATTGTTGAAAGTTGAAATTTTAGGCTTGCTCTCACTCTCATATCCTTTCTGTGTGCTCAGTGAGCTGATTTCTCTTTTTGTGACGATGCTAATTGCGTGACTGAAATTTGTGCCAGTAGAATAATATGAATACTGTAGGTTTTTGTTTTTCCTTTTCTTGGAAATAGTCATTCAGCTTGTGCTTATAACTTATACCTTGTGGGAAAACTGAAGGCTTTGCTTATAATTTGTAATGTGAGCACTCGAACTGTTGAAGTAGTCTATTAGATACATAAGGGGAAAAATGGGAAACTAGTGGACTTAGTTATTGCGTAAATAGTGCCATGGACCCATGACTCATGGATCCTATAAACTGGGCCCTGTGGGTATTACTTCCTTAATCTCGGCGATTAAAGTAGACGTGAAACACGGCTCTTAGTGGGCTCAATGGGCCACATCATGGATATCGTTCAAGTATACCAGAGAAAATGTTTCCTATCTGATGGTCTCAAGTCTCAACTGATTCTCTAGGTAATAAGGTGTTATTTGGTGGAGACCTCTGAGAGGTTAAGGTTACAATTTAGGGAATCCCGAGTCCTTAGGAGTTAGGAAGCACGCTGTTGCTTTTCTTCGTAGTTTCAGCATATTCATGACTTGCAGTCGTTGCTTTAAACCATTCAAGGGATGAATGAAGAAGGGTCAAAGTGGTGTTTAAAGGTATTATTAGATGGGTTTCGTACACCTTGTAGAGGCAGATATGAATGAACTCTTGCAAATAAAATGTACAATTGAAATTCTTAGAACAATTATTTGGCATGGGACCTGGTCTGGGAAACACTAAGTCAATTGTTAAAGGGTAATACATGGAAATTTTTGGATCAGCTATGACATGTGAGGAACTGGGTAATGTTGTGGCTATTTTTGTAGTAATGACGTGTGAGGAAAGTATCCGAGGAGAATAGGCATATAGAAGTCCTTTTTGGACGTCGAGAGTTGGCATGTAAAATAAATAGAAGGTAGGTATACGGGACAAAATAATAAAACAATATACGGTGTTATAAATAAAACAAAAAGAAAAATGGATATTGCATGGCGCAAAAAGGAGCACCTAAGGCACCCCGAAGCAAATGCTTTGGTTAGCCTTTGACATGTGCTCTTTTTTTTTATTTTTACCAAGTTAATGTTCAGACTGAATTTTTTGTCTCATCTTTCCTTTTCCTCAGTTCCTGAGCCAAATTTGGATACATTTGTATTTTGCAAGAGCGAGGGGTCTATCGGTTCCATCCCACTTGATGATAGGTAAGAATCTTACACTTTTCATGGAATTTCGATCATATAGCACTTGTCAATTGAAATCTGTCTAAATTTCTGTCTCTGCAGTGGGGATGAAATTGTAGACCTAGTTGCGGGCGATTTATATGTTCTTAGGTACAAATCAATTAAGCCTTATTTGGAGAACGGGCAGATCGATCTAGTTTGAAGCCTTAGCCGTTGTGGACTTTTTACCCCCTCTCCATTTAGCTC
Organism: Silene noctiflora; assembly: GCA_009801015.1. Lineage (NCBI taxonomy): Eukaryota > Viridiplantae > Streptophyta > Magnoliopsida > Caryophyllales > Caryophyllaceae > Silene > Silene noctiflora. Next base: position 106,161 of record VHZZ01001299.1, on the reverse strand, counting down.
TCATAATCGTGAGTCTGATTTAAGTCTTATTTCAATGAGGCGAGTAAATGAGGAAATTAAACTGTAGTCTCTGTGCGTCCACATTTCCTTCAGACCGGAGATCGCTGATTGGTGCTAATTTCATGTTAGCTTGATTACTCTTCATATGTGCTCTGGGAATAACTACAATCTGGTGAGTTGATTTCTAATTCATCTCCCAAAAAAGGCTTCTTGTCTTTTGTAGCATTTTTAGTGAGAAATGTAAGGTATTCCGAACATATTATTTGTAGGTCAATAGACATTTTGAGTTAAAAATTTATAGTTTTCTATGAAATTTTGATGAGGAGTTGATTTTTTTGGATGAGTGTTCTCTCGTTATTTTATTTCTTAAATCATTGCTTCTCTTATTTTTCCAATGTTTGTGCCAAAAGTAATCGTAAGAGAGTTTTCCCCCCTTAAAGTTAGGCTAATGACGTGAATTTTCTTTTAGCACTCGAAAAGAAAACCTTTTTTTCTAAACGGAAAGTGTTAAAAAATATTCAAAGGGTGGTTCTATTTCCATGTACGGAGCTGGGTCCGTTAGGTCAGTAAGCAAAGCATTGAGGTGGTGGTTAATTCAAATTAGGTTAAGAGCAGGTTGAGCTATATTTTGGTGAATCAATATTGATTTGGTTCAATTTCGATTCCAGGTCAGGTTATCATTTCAGGTCTATAAGATCAAATCATTTACCAACCAATATATGGTGAATATAAAAATATAGACTACATGATTAGCTGATTAGTGTCTATTGTCTTGTTTTCAAGTTACATAATTATGAATTATATTGTCAAACATCTTTACTTCAATCATTATTTTGCTTATTTGTTGCCGGGTCATCGAGCCATGAACAAAGTAGTCATCTGGGGTTAATTTTGTTTACATGTATTAGTTATGAATTGGGGCATGTCGGATCTGTTCTAGTTCACCAAAATCGAAGTACATGTTGACAAAAAAATACACTGATTTTTCTTTGTACAAAAAGTTGTGTAAAAACCCTTTGGATGACTAATCAAAGTACCAACTCATATAACCTTCTAGCTCAATGAAGTACATAAAAATCGTTGAAACCCTGAGCAAGTTCTATTTGTTACCGAAACCCTTAGCCTCACAATCTCATCTTCCCCAAGCACGTCCTCTATAAATCATCAGCTCCGAACAAAAGAAAGGACATGAAAGTCACTTGACTCATCAGCCCAACTCCTGATATTTCGGACAAAACATGGCGCTTAAGAACCATTTGAGGCCTAGTACCAAGCAATGGCTCTCCGACACTGTATTAACAGAGGTGGGCTTACAGGGCCAACTGTTATGTCTACAATCAGCGGACTGGATTAGAGAAGAAAATAACAAGAAAATATACGACAAAACCAGCAATAAGAATGCCCCCATATATAAAAGTTTGAGATGTTTGCCGAGGGGACTTGTATTCAATACTGCAGCATTTCATCTTCTCCCTTTCGCTGACCAATATACTATCCACATACCTGCATGACCAACCAATTAGTTGTAATCTACAATTTTCGAGTAAAGTATTTTTAAAATAAATTAAGGGGACATCAGAAACAAAAAGTTCTGGGTCCTCATCTAACCATAAGTGCGAAATATAATTGGTCGGGATCACTCACTGTTGCGTGAAAATTGATGTCTGGAGAATTTCTGAGCTGTTGAAATGAGCACCTTGCAACCGATGGTCGTATAGCAAGGATGATAAATCGACAAGCTGTTCCTCAATGTTCTGAAATCCGAAAGTCATTCAGTAAAAGAGCAGAAAACACAAAGACAGCAACTTGTGACATTTACTCCGTATAAACTTACATCCAGGTATTTCTCCAATCTTTCAACCAATTCATGTGGGAAAGGCTCTGGCAGATGAGTCGTCTTTTTGTAAAATTTCTCCAACCAAAGTTCAGTGGTAGTCTTGTTCTTTTTGCCCTTCACCGGTTCGCCGAGAGGGGTCTTTAGATATTCTGATGCGAAGGTTTGGACCACCTAAAGAGTAAGGAAAGGGTAAGGAACTAATGATTTTGGTCTAAACTCCAATTTCGGTTTGATTGTTATCAAAATGCATAAATTATTAACACCAGAAACCAGATTGAATACCTCTGATGTCTCCCTGATCCTCCGAAGTGCAGAATCCACATGAGCATATATTGTGTTCCTCTGCAGTGCAAATGCACATAAGTTGGATAAATGGTCTTAATATCATATTTACAATTATTTGTGCAATCTTACTTAGATATGATGGGAAGTGTTTACGGGATACAGTTTTCACCACATTCTTACAATGCATTTTCGAAATCTTAAAATTCACACATAACCTTCTAAAAAGCAACTTGGACTGATCATAACCAAAGATAAAATACTCTTTACGTAAGTCTCTTCCTAAAATAGAAAGAGGTGACTATGTAATCATATAGAGTCATTATATTAATAGGCGAACCAACTTAGAGCAAGAATAAACAAAAATCACTCGACTACTCCCTCCCTTCAAATTCAAACACTCCACATATTCAAATTTCCCATTCACAAAAACGGTGGAACCTAGGGTGGTTGGATTTGCAGGGAGGAGTACAACACTACAACATTTGTAATCACACCAAACTGTCGATCACTATGCATTTCATACAATTGATAAATGCATTTTGCCTTACACGTGCAACATCATGAAGAATTTGACTGATCTTTGAAGAATTGGAGAATGGTCCAAAAGGATGGCAACCAACTGCCCAAAGCCAATTTATCACTGGCCTTTCATGAATATGAGAAGCCCTTTCGTATGGAGCACTCAACCCACCAACAACGGAAGCAATTCCTGCTACTATATGACGCTGAGCTTGGGATGGAAGAGCATGTCTCCTTTTTGTCTCAGAAACATAACTGTTGAAGAAAACCCAGCCAAAACAAAATGAAAGAGCCGTCAGTTCAGAGTTAAAATGGAACACAAGGAGGCAGGAGAACATTTATTAGTAGGAGTCTCAAATAAAGAGAGCAAATAGAAAATGAGCGATATGCCAATACTACATATTAAACGGCATGCAAGCATTAAAAGAACAGTGTTGAATTCCAACCAGCAGAAAAATTAGGTGACTCACCTAAGAGGTACTTCTTCAGATTGATGCTCAAGTACAACAACAACATCTTTACTTGTCCAAACCATACTTTCATCTTCCATCATGAGGTGAGGATCAACATCAGCTAGCGATAGCACGAAACTAGGGGGTACAAAAAGCGCGATAATAAGTTAACATGAGTTATCAAATTGTAGAACGCCAGTTGATCAACATAAAATGGCTAAGATTCACTATCCTTCAGCTTTGGGAGGCCTTTGAAGCATTGGGGTAATGTAATTCTACCCTCAAAGCTGATAGATAATTAAATATGGGTTGAGAAACCACATCTCAATTACGATTATTTCATAAATGTTTTGGTGGTTACCATAACAGCTTTTTAAGGTGGTGCGGGTAGCATTACAGCCAGTCAAAATGATATTTGCACTTACACTGGTATAACTCTGGTACCATATGTTCGAAAAAGGTTTCCCTTTTTCTTTGCAACTCTTTTTTTCCTTGCTTTGCCAAGTTTGCTATTGTAACTTTCCCAAAGTGGTTTATGCTTCAGTATGGAGTCACTGGAACCATCGCTTTCATCCATCCAGGTCTAGAAAAGATGCCATGCAGTTTAATCAATAATACTAAAGGAAACAACGAAAGAAATATAAAATCCGAGTCCTGATTGGAATCTTATTTATCATGATTCATGAAGGACACAAACCAAACACATATGACAAAGCACTCGCTCCCTGTAAGGAAATGCTGTTTAAAAATAGATCAAAAGATTCTGATTGTTTTGGTAGTTGCTGTTGCTCTGTTAAAGGCGAGAAAGAGTCAGCTGACCACATTATCCTATTGGGTATGCTGGGGCCACTCTCAGTTAAGGATGTTTTAACGGGTTGGAATGAATAAATGTTGGGGACACTGATGTTCGGAGGATGTTTCTTTAAGTTATTTGATTGTGCACTTTGAAAGAGAGACGTCTGCAGTTACTTGAGGGAAAAAGACTATTCTTGTCAATATACCAAGTCTTCCGCTGAGATTGCAGCATAATTAGAGTATTGTTCCTTATAGACATTAGTCAGTGAATGCACCGAACCTAATAATTGGCATCAACATAGGTTTCACATATAATTTGTAGTGTTTTTTTCACTTGACCCATAGATTCTGTTACTTTCTGAATTAATCATATTTAAGAAGCTTAGAAGATGTTGTCAAACCTGGCGAATAAAAAACTTGTCTTTAAGTGTGGGATCAGCCACCTCCAATATACCGGCGGCAAGCACATCAGCTGATCTTTCCATTTCCTGTGAGTAGCATCTTCTGATTAAAAACTCCTATCTAAACTGATGTAAAACAAAACAAATTTATTCTAATAGAAATCCCATGACTTCAGCATACAGCGGTTCTTTTGATACACTTACCATGATAAGATATAATTGTAAACTTTAGACTACTGACAAAATAATATGGGACATAAAATAAGTAGGGCCAGTAAAAACTGACCTCTTTAAGAATAGCGCCATCAATATATGTCTTTGTCCGAACATGAAAGCGTCCATCATTCCTTGTTTCGTGCACTGAATTGCCTCTTGTTGCTTCAGCAACGGCAATTGCCAATTTCTCATGCTGGTGTAATGCATGTACACCACCTACGATGACAACATCTTGATTTTGATGAACCATTTTCTTAACCTGGAAAAGAAAACACAATTATGAAGATGAAGAACACCCCTAGATTTATAAACATTTCAGTAAATAAACTTCTTTGTAGAAGAACATACATGATGAATGTCAGAACCTACGTCTAACTAAACAACCTTCATTATAAAATTACACACACGATCGCTACTGTTTATTCCACTTGTTACATTTGTAATTTCCAACGAAGATAATTCCTAACTAAGTACCACAGATTATCTATTCACACATGCAAAGCCCATATGCAGCCTTCTAGTCCAATCACTAACAACAGAATATCAGTAAAGGCAGCAACTAATGCTCATCAAAAACTCTCTTAAATCTTGTGAAACTGTGCATCAGATAACGTGGAATCCTGCACTATGGATTAATTCCTTAAAATTTAGGAGAGCAATTAAATGACGAGGAACTAGGTATCTTTCAGATTTTGCAAATCAGATAGGCTCTAGAAGAAAATGTAAATTTCCGGACAGCTGATCAAGTATGCATGAATATATAACTCTTGGTTTGTCATAAGCATTCAATGGAGTTATACGTTTCGAGTTAGAAAGAAAACGGCTCATGATATATGGGGTCACTGGTCGGAAGGGTCAAAATATGCCTTTTTTCCATTTAAAAAATTAAATTATCTATAATATTGATATTTTAATCACATTCATTAGTTACCATGAAATTTAGTAATTTTAATAATTATTTTATTATTAAATGATATGAAAATTATATAAATGGAGTTTTGTAATCATGTTAGTAATTTAAAGTAAAAAAAATAATATTCTTTTAATTATTATTTCACATTTCATTTATAAATATTAATATTTTTAAAATATTTATTGCTTATAATCCTACTTAACTAAGCTTATTTTTTTGACCCATTAGGGACTTTAGGGTCAAGCAGGTGAGATCAGGTTTGGGCCCTAAATTAACGGGTCATTTTGGGATTGGGTCGATTGGGTCATGGGTCAAGATTTACAGGTCTTGACCCTGCAATTTAAAACGGGTCCGATCGAGTCCGGTTTATGGGTCGAGACAAACTTTGACAGGTCTAATTGCCATGTATTGGAAGGAACATGCTAGAGTAAAAGATGCGACAGGACACGAGACAAGTGAACTCAAATTGCAATTAGCCAGTAAGCATCAATCTAGTATAACGTTATAAGGAAATGACAACTTACTTCAGCTTTGATTGCTTCAACATCTATGCTGTAATTATGGCCTTGATTCATAATACTGTAACGATTATGGTTCTGGAGGACGACAATTGGTATCAACAACCTTCTGGTCATATCAACCGTTTCAAATCTAAAGAAAAAGAAAACGAAAATTTAAACAACATAAATTATTTCCATCAAAAATGTAAGAAAAGCAAATCAGCCATGAGTTAGAGTAACAGCACATTTCACATAACTTGATTATACTGGACACAGGTATTATGGGAGAAAAGATGAAAAGTTGAAAACAACAAAAATAATATACATGCCACTTTAATGCCACCAATCCTCACTAAAGAGCGTTGATTTTAGATCCTTGCATGTATAAGCAATACCTGAATAATATTAATTATAATAGTAATAACCACAAAAACTGGCACCATTTCCTTGTCACTCCATTTAGGTGGACCCTTCAGATTATCATATATCAAAGGACTTTAGCAAAAGAAAGTGTGTAACCATACTATAAAACAGACAATGCAGCTCATACAATATACATTATTATCAGAATAGAATTACACAGTTAATGTCCCGAAAACACAGTCAATCAAGGAAATAAAGACTATCTACGGCAACATGATTTGGGGTTGGCTAACATAAATCATCATCCGAAACCGTGTAGGCAAGAATCCACCAATGCCAAAATGTATGACAAAAACAAAAATGAGAGAATAAAATAAAATAAGGACGAATGAAACAAGTACGTTGTAAAAATAAAACAAAGGAAAGTGTGAAAAAACAAAAATTGAAGTGCCGAAAGAGGTTTGTAAAATAATACTCCGTATGTCATAGAATTCTGAAGTAAAAAGATAGTTAAAAAAGTAAGCAAATATCCACAACTCAAACACCTACAGCATGAAATTTTTCTCTCTATACAGTCCTCTCCAGTGCCATATTCTTACTAATCCCCAAACAACAATTCATATATTTACAATCACCTTTATTCATCTTTATTTTGGTAATCCCCTTCCCCTAACAATATTATCCTTTACCCATTTTTCAAGCCTCCTAACCTGTGCCTCCAATGACCTCCATCGCATATGGCCAAACTCCCTCATCTTATCTCCAATTGACACGCCACCTACTTTCTCCCGAACCACCTCGTTCCTCAACCTATCATTTCTTGTACGGCCGGAGAAAATATTAACTAGCAACATAGTTTTGATCGTGTTTCTAACGAAGTGGCTCACGAAAGAAGATTAAGCCTTTAGCAGCTAGTGCATGCTTAATCCTCCGCACCAAAGGTATCCAATCACAAACCATCTCTTACGATCGGCACAGGGAAAACAAGTTGCATATTCAATAATCAGTCATCAAACGGAACTGAATTTGAGCTAGACAACCTCTGCTCAAAGGTTGATCTAAACTTGAGGCTCGGCTTACCCATGGCAGTAAAGCACATCAACCTTAGTTATTTGTTCTTTTGATCAAAGTAGGATAAACAAAAGGAAATTATATTTACAGACAATACATGAACTAAAAACATATAAATGACTTCTAAAACAGAGTTCTTAAATCAAACACCATATCATCATATCATTACCCTACATTAATTTTAGTGCCTTTCAACAGTTGACCACAAACAATTGCCTCAAAACAAATTTGATGAATACACAACTTGCTGTAAACATAATATACTATGCATAACAAGTGCTCTGAACTCTGAAGCATAAAGAACAATCACAAGTTGATAACCCATCAGTACCTTACATCTGGAGCTATAACATGTTCAACCGTGGTTGAAATAAGTGATCCAAGTTGCCCAACAAATAAATCATGGCTTGAGTGATCAGCAACAGCACTTAGACCGTTTGGGAATATAAAATTACGAAGGCGTGGGAGTGTTTTTGAGCTGATACTTCCTTCTTCTGTTTCAATCTTCCCATATGTGCAAGGCCCCGCTGACAGGTCAATCACAGCAAACCTGCATATCATATTAGATCACTACAGCTTTGATATCTAGTCAACTGATTCACAAGCCAGAGAATATGGTGACATGAATGCAATCTCTTAACTGTATTAGAGAATTTAAATACAGATATGACTATGAGTTGTCACCAAATACCTGCTTGAGCTAAGCCAAACTTGAGATGCTCCCCCTCCATTGTAACGGTAGCGGTATATGTAATCCCCTTCTTGTTTTTTCATCTCATCTTCTTTAAGTTGATTAATTTTACCATATATGAAATCTTCCAAGTTCAACTCATTGTTTCTAGGATCCATCCTGACCTGTTTAAGTAATTAGAATTCTTTGTTACCAGGGGGATGAGAACATGACGCAGAAATTAAGTAATAATCAACTTGTTCTAGGACTCATGTATCAAGCAAAAAAAGGGTTTGTCGGGGAATCATCTATATTAAAGGCGCGAGGAGGAGCCAGAAACTGAACAAAGTGACTGAATAATCGTAGAGGTATTATCAGCATCGACACAGAGCTAATAATCAAAGACTAGAAAGAAAAATAACAAACACTTTGATACAAATGCATACATAAAAATTAATACCTTGTCAAAATTCAAAACAAATATTGCAGTTGGAACAGGACGGTCAATCTCAGATTCAGAATATCTCTCACCATCAACATCAAATATAAATTTATAAAGCTGCTCAAACACTGACTCCACGGCTGTTGCTTCCACATCAAAGGCAGGCACTTCCTTTCCAAATTCAGTCTAGCATTGACAACATCACCATAAAATGTCAACTTTTTCCTTTGCCGAGGAAAAAAGGTTATAAGAGAAAGGCTAGTGTAACCCGAGATAGAAGTATTACGATTAGAGTAATTAAAGGGAGTAATTAAAACATGGGGCAGGGAAAAAGAGAAATTTTTGAAAGAGAAAAGGTTAGGCGCTGGAATTCTTTCGACCTTAATAACACTGGAGTAGTGTTGGGAGTTGGGACTAGTTTAATTTTATATGAGTTGAGGAAATTTTGATTAATTGGACGAGAAAGATGAGGGAGGCCAACTGTGTTCCACTTTAATACCGATATTAAGAAAGTTTTTGTTTTGACAGTCCTTCGTAAAAAGGCAGCAATAAGTATTCCGTAATGTCTAGTACAAAACTTCTCAAAAGAATTTGCTACATTTCGCATCGGTATTTTACAGCGGTCAAAGTTCATATCACTTCAATATGGTAATTTTGAGAAATAATAGTAGTAATAATAATTATTATTCGCACTATTATTTTTTATTGTAATATAGAAATGATAGATCCAAATGGCACACTCCTGAGCTAACTACTAAATGTTTCCCTTCAAGATAGTAAGAAACTTGAAAGAGGCAAACGTGAAATGCAGTATAAGAACATAATGGCGGAATTACCTCTCTTGCAGTCCCTGCAGCAACCATTTCCTCTTTTAAACTTTTCTCAAGAGAGATTAACTCTGGTTGTCCAGCCTACAACACAATCACATATTCTAGGTTAGATATTACCATCTTCAAACATTAGGAGAAAAGCGGTACAAGTACAAGTAAAACTGTGCAAAGGAAATTTCAATTTTGGCCTTTTGCAATTTGAAATAGTGAAACCCGGCAAACCTAAAAGTTAAAATCTCCAATCACACTTAAAAGATTTTACTAAAAATAAAATGCTAATATTACCTTAGTGCAAAAGAAGATCTCGCAAATTTCGAGATAAAGGGGGTTGTGCATACACAACCATACCGTGTCTTAGCAACATCGAGAGGAGGTTTCCACTTGACTCAAAATTTAAAAAATATTTTGAGAATTGCACCGGAGGACTGCTACTTTACAATTAAAAAGAAAAACAACCATTTTGCTTTAGAAAAGGGCAGCCCAATGCACACGATGGGGTCCTCGCTTGGGAAGGGTCCCACCATAAGGGTGCACGAAATACGACCATTTTGCTTTCTTATATCTTAATCCAAAACCTAAATTATGAAGTCAAATAGCTCAAGCACTTACAGAAAAGACATTGTAAACAAGATGATGTTCGATATCAAGGGGCTCTCCAGACTCCAAGCAGGATGGTCGGTGAGTTGGAAAGCTGATTTTTAGAAATTCCTGTAGTTTTTGTGTATCTAAAGTATACCTATAACCTCCATCCCCATTGAATCCAACGAGGACTATATTCACTTCAAGTGGAACTTGGAATGGAACCTGTACAGCAATACACCGTTAGACAATCTATTCAATCGGATAATCATACCAAGATACTAATCTACCGGTGAACTATACAGTATATACACAATGGGGGGATGAAAGATCCTAGATAAACCAAAATGTAATACAAACTGAAAAAGCATGGCATCCAAGGATGAAATGATGATGTTGATGGTGAACATATAAAAGACCATATTGAGCTCATGTTATGTTAATAAGAACTAGAAGGTGATTTCAGGCACTTTTAGACCGCTTCTTACCAAGTAGTTCCACGAGCCAAAACATCACGAGGCAAAACATGTAATTGCTAAATTTAAGTCACTTTATAGGCACCTAATAATCACACGATCCCACACCAATCCGTCAGTATAAAATGCAAAGTGTCAAGACCATAATAAAAGCTTTTAATAAGACGGCCTCCTCAGCAGAATCGAAGTACTTGAAAAAACATCACCAATTCTTATATGAGACGGTCTTATGACAGTCTTTATTGCGAGATCTCTCGTATAAAAGGTAGTTATTTTTTTTATCTTTTCTTTTCTTTTTGTAGTTTCTACTTTCTAGTGTGTTTTATATGTTGTCTCACATTATGTTAACATGAGAAGGTCTTAAAAGAGACTTACGAAACATTCCCTTCTCCATTTGATACGTCATTTGTTAAAATGAAAAAAAGCTCATAATTTATATCAAGTTGATGAAGTGTTCAAAGGAAAAAAGGGTTGGACCAGAGATAACACATACAATGGGACAATTTACGCTCACACAAAAGACAAGCCTACTTCACACCTCCTCTTCACTTGACGATTAGGTTGTCACTTGTCAGAGCATCGACAAGTGACATTACAGTAACAGTACATAGCAATGAGCAAAGCAGAACGATGAACAATAAGCAACGAGCAATGCATTGCTCAAGTACCAGAACAGTAACTGAATTATCAGTGTGTCTTAGTAACATAAAACAGGCTCAATTACCAGAACAGTAACTGGAAACAACCGCGTCATGCAACAAGCCATAACCGAAGAAAAATCATTGATCAGTTCACAAACTAAATATCACAGGCACACAATCATCAACAACTTACGTACTAACAAAGTACATAACTCCATGATCAATTAACATAGCAACAATCGAACATAAAACAATCAAAAGCTCGCGATTTCAAAGTCAAACCTAAATAATTCCGAAACAAAAATTGAACACACACATTATCACTTATCTACTAACAAAGCACCATAACTCGCGATGAAGTAAGATATCAACAAAATCAAACACAACAATCAGAACAAGAATAAAATCATAATTTCAAAGTAAAAATTAGAAATTCCGAAACAGAAATTAAACTAAATAAAATCAAAATTAATCGACGAAAATCAGAATAAACCCTAGGAAATTGAAGGATGACCTCAGCACGAGAGTGAAGCATGCGACGAACATCCGATCGAATGGAATCCCTAACGTCATGGAAGGCGCCATGGTGCCATTGAGGAGTACCTTGATCTCGACGAAAAGCTTTATGCATCGGAACGCATAACGACGGTGATGGAAGCGTCGCCATTAAAAGCGTCGCTAATATAGCCGTCATTATCATCGTCATCAATGGCGTGCGATTTTTGACGGAAGTTTTCTCTCTCCGCCATGGAAATGGAAAGGGTGACTTCATTCGCAGTTGATTTTGAGTGAAGTCGTTGACAATGGTGGACTGTTACTGTAAATTTGGGGAACACGGCCTGGTTTCGTGTAATAAGAAATTGGTTCTGTTTTACCAGATTCGTGTCAGATCGGGTTCGGTCTAGTTCGATTCGAGTTTATGTTGCGACCAATATAGTGGTCGAGTTAGCTTTGTGTGATGGTTTAGGCCGGGTTCGATTTGGGTTTATAGGTTCAATTTCAAATTGTCTATATTAGTTAATCATGCGTTTTTTTAGCTTGAACTAATAATTTCACGACTATTATTAAACTAATTTGGTACATGATCATCCATTGGATTAAGGTATCAGCCAGAATCAACTTAAATTGTCATTGGGTTACCCTCGGACTGGGTCAAAATTTGCTCTAATTTAAAGTCTAGAAAGAAACATCTCGACTTTAAACGTTTTAACTACGGAACATGCCATTAAGGTTGATTGATTTAGCATTTAAGCTTTTATTTGATGCAATGACACCTTATACAACTTAGGTGAGACCGTCTTTTATTAAAACCTCTCACAACCCTCCTTTATTTGTCTTGTTCAAATCAATCGTGGTTATCATCGTAACTTAGTCTTAACCAAAACTTTGTGCCAAAGCATTTATGATGGAGAACAAGATTAGGCATCCTACTTACAAGAGAAGCCCAAATATGCTAGAGTACTTGGCTTTTTCGGCCGGATGAAATCCCTTGACCTTGTAGTTTCGGCGCTGAGCGAAGGACATAGGTACATGCCATATAATCACAGCTTGATAAGAAAAGGTTAAAATAATAGGGCATACCCACAAAAAAACCTGAAATAATTTCTTCATACTTCATGTCTTCCATGTCAAAAATCAAGAGAAAACAAAATACAATTTTAAACTCAGCTGAACATGGACCTAGAGGAAAAATCGAAAAACAACTCATTTGTTTACACTTAAGATCTGATGTATTCCGACCATTAGGGGAGAAAACTACAGAAATGATGTGTTATACACTTATACTCCCCCAGGGCAATCAACAATAGAGAGAAAAAAAACCCGAAATAAGTAGAATCCGTTAAAAGGATCCATCAGTTGTGTCGTTAACTGTGAACCACGAGAGTAAATTCACAGTATTGTTCTTGATTCTTCACAGAACTCAGGTTAAGGGTGTCCTTAGTCAAGTTCCAGAAAAGAGTAGATAATCTGGTTGAGCTAAATCATTCACCAAATGTAATCAGTGTTCTAAGGCACTTCGAATTGAGACTGGACGTTCCTGAATCACGCCTCTTTGGATAAGATCATGGTTTATGAACAAAACAATCACGGTAATATCATCATGAAAATGCCGTCTCACTTTTTTGTCTATTTTTTGAAGATCTGAGTACCGCATTTCTCTTTTCCTAGCAGCTTCGTGTAGTGCAGCTTTGACAAGCCGTTTAGCACTTCCCTGCAATCCAAAACATCAAATCATCAAAAATGAGTCAGACCAAATACATCTCCCCTTAAATCAGGAATTAATAAAGAAGGCGAAACTCCTGGTAGAGGCTTGGATAAATTAAGGATACATCAAACCAAATATATCTCCCCTTAAAGTCTGTTCTGAGCTCTAATTCAAAAGGTTTTTCCTTCGATTTTCATATCTTTTCACTTTCTTCTCTTTACACAGAAATGTTGTGATGCTCGGACTTGGACTTTCATAGGCATTTCTCGCCTATCTTCTTTCGCTTTACTATCATGTCATCCTTTCCTCCACTTTTTACTATTTTCTTACCTTACAGTAACATTTCCGTACCATGATTCATGGTATCTCTCCCCACATCATTTTTGGGACTAAGGCTTTGTTGTTACTGTTGTTGAGAGTGCCACTATATGCCTCTTATTGAAAATACACGAGGACGCATTTTTGTTGCATAATGAAATAATAAACTATTTCGATTTTAAAGTTTAATCAATGCATTAAGAAATTAAGGTCTCAAATAAATCAATGCAAGATAACAAATTCTTAGGCATCTAGCTGTTTTCTCGGACCAAGTTATAAGACGAGCATTATCAACTTCAGGACTTTCTATCAATTAGTTTGAATGTTCAACATAAGAACAACATTATATTGCTTCTGAATAAGTCAGCGTTTCCCATGAGTAAGCAGAAAGATTTGGTGTAGAGATGAACACCTGAAGAAACTTGTGCCAAAGAGTTTAATCACACACAGACACATCAAACTCAGATATTCTAATTTAAAAACCTCACATGATATCTTCTAAAATTGGGTCGAGAAGTAATCCTTATTCTAAATAGTTGCTAACACCTGCTAGCTGCCTGTGATACCTAAGATTGGGATGTGGAACATTTTGGATGGCAAAATAAAGTTTGCCAGTTGTTTATGGTTCTATATAACAGCTATAACAATGAAAACATAAGTTAGTCAGGTCAGCTAAGCTTTGGGTACAGGTGAATCCAAAAGTAAAACTCAATATGCTAAAAAAGTAGATAAATGAACAGTAAGAAACCTGATCCAAGTGACACATAGGCCCTAAGCACTAATTGATAAAGGATCACGAAGGAAGCCTGAGAAATTTGGACTGGAGAGAATGAAAATATGCAAACAGTGGTTATAAATTATAATATGACAGGTAACCTATATAAGCATCTGCTGCACTGAATACTGCGCTTCCTCATCTAAGAAAAAGACCATATATAGAAGCAAGTAGAACTTTATTGGACTTGGAGGCATCTCCTATGAGGCTATGAACTCAGGCATATATAAGTACCTCATAATACAACAAATCATAAACCAACCAGCGATACATTTGCTCGAAATACACCTTATCTCTCAAAAAAACCATTAATTGAAAGATCAAAAATGTATCATGAGGAGATTTTGCATACGGAAACCCTTATGCTCTTATGGCCTTATATTCACCGCACATCTAGTGCCAGCCAACAAACAACAACAGAGCCTTGGTCTTTAAATGATTTGGGGTAGGCTGAGATGAATCACCAAATGAAACCATCCAGGGCATTCAACTAACATGCATTCCGGAACAGTAAGTTTTTTGTTTAATTGCAATCAAGGAGACTTGTTGTCACTTTGTATTACTTAGAGAACTGTCACTGATCCACAGTGCGGATGACCACAGCAGACATAACAGAATATATTCCATACAGATGTAGCAGCAAATAGTGGGCCAACAGCTACAAACAAAAGAAAAAGAAAAAAAGACGCGCAGGTAAAATCTTACAGCATGGGGATGATTGTGCACAATTTCAACTGCTGTTTCATTAGTCAGGTGTTCCCATAGACCATCAGAAGCAAAAATTAGGAACAAATCATTCGGCTGCAGATGATGTGAAACAATAGATGGATTTGCAGACAAAATCGGCGTTTGAAATGGTTCTGGAAGCCTGAATTTCGCATTAATAGGTTCCCTATTATACTGAGCATTTTTCAAATACACATCGCCTATAGATCTAGAAACCTGCCGACAAGGTCATCACAATATCACATCATTGAAATAAAATTAAAATTTCATGACCCATCAAACACTTCAAAATAAACAAGCAGGCATGTCCAAAAGAATACTGTATATATTAAAGATATTACAAGAAATCATTCTCCCTATTTGTTAATCCAAAATCTGGCAACCTCAGATAGCCATATATAATTGTGTAAGAAAGTATTATGGTAATTCTGAAGGGGAAAAAAAGAAGAATTTATTTATCACGGATGCTGCAAACTTATTTGACTGTTGTTGGACTTGACCTTGCTTAAAACTTAGAAGCCAAGGCATGAGTATTACAGCAGCAATTGGGAGAGAGAAGGGAAGGGAAAGTGTGTCCAAAGACAGGCATATCATTTAATTATATTTGGGAAATGTGTCATTTTGAGGCATTCTTTCTTCGACAATCTAAACCCAATCCGGCGGCCACAGCCCACCCTCCAATGTATCTAAAGCCATATATTGATTTTGCAACCACAGAACATTTGTAAGACTAGACAGGTTTTTCTATGCGAAGTTAAATACAGACCAGTTGCCTAAGAGTGTTCAGCTGGTATGGCAGAAGCAACATGACTCGACATTACTCAACAGTAAAGACTTTCAAAAGAATCAAACAAAAGAAGAGCTGATCAAATTGTAACTTACCTGAATTATTCCTTTTACTCTCCAAACTCCATGCTTTAACACTACAATCTGTGGATCATCTGGATGCAACTCTTGAAGTTCCTTTCTAACTGACTCAAAATTAGCATTATGCTCGCTTGATAACTGAACAGCATCAATACCGCCAGAGGATCGACTTTTCCTGCCAAGTACAGCACGAGAATCTCCAAGGTTTGCCACGAAAAGTGTGTGCTGAGAAATTACACCAACAAGACAGCAAGTTCCCACTGTGGCTATTTGAGGTTTAGTACTCCATAACTCGGAGACAATATCATTAAAACCTTCCTCTGTTTCGTGGAAAGCCCTTTTTATGGTCTCTGCTGTGACTACACCATTGGTCTCAGCTGATATGGCTGCATCAATAGAAAACCTGAGAACCAAAATTGAGGTAGAAATCTTCTATATTCTTGAGTCAAAGAAAAAGGACTAAAGTAATAAAAAAAATACAAATGGTTTGCTCCGAACACTACTTCCTAGACTTCACCCAAATTTAGCAATCGTCATAGGCCAGAAACCATCAATGTTTCACAGAGATGTACATTATGGGTACATGGGCTACAAGAATTCAAACAATTTTTGTTTACAGACATCAAAATTCAATGATTTTAATACAAAAATAGTTTCAAATTTCCACAGAATCCGTTTTTTGGGTCTGCCACTGCAAATGTATACACAAATTTCACCGTGGTAGAATACTCTAGAACTCATGTAGTTCCTTAACACGTTACCCGTTCCAATCAGTTGGACAAATCAATCAAACACGACAATGATGCTCCAAAACTTAAGACAATACCAAGTTCTACTACTGAAGCAATTTGTCTCGAAACTATAGTAGTATAGAGCTTACTGAAGCAAACAATTAACTTTCAGCGCTTAAATTAGGACCATTAACTCGTAAAAGAAGATGAGTAACTGATATAGCTATATAACAACAAAAACAAGTATGATTCAGATAATCTCCATTTCCTACGAGAAACGGAGAAGTACATTTCCTCTCAATGCCCTACATTTTATATGGTAAATGAAGTGAAGAGTCAAAATCATTGAAAGTAATTCATCTATTACTTTCGACGATTAAATTACAACCACTACATCACCCTCTAGGCCATAGAGAAGAAACCGAGTTCTCTAAGGAAATGGAGACGATCCTAAATCTCGAAAACAACTATATACAATCACTCAATAATCACATAATTACCCTCACTTATCAACCCCTCTTATAAAAACTGATATTCACATTTACTTATCAACCCACAGTAAAAACACAAACCATCACACACGTTGACTTAACATAACAAAATCATCATACAACCTACCCAATAAAAACACACGGACTTATCAACCACAGTAAAAACAAACGTTGACTTAACGCATCATGGTACACCCAACCAATAAAAACACGAACCTTTTATCAACCCACAGTAAAAACAGACGTTGACTTAACATAACATTTGATCGTACACCCTAACCAATAAAAACACGACACGGACCTTCTTTAAAATTCTGAAACAAATGATCGCAAACAAATCGAGCCGTCTCAGGTCCACCATGACCATCATAAACACCAACAAAAGTCCCAAATCGTCCACACTCGATCTGACACTGATCCTCAAGCACCTGATTAGCTTGAACAACCGCCATGGAAAACTCTCCAGTGGCACACCGTCCATCCTCACCAGCACCACCGTCGCCACCACCACCACCACCACCGACGGTTTCAACGCCGAAAGGCTTCCAACAAAGAGATAGAAGGTTCATCGACGCTTCTAGTAGCATTCCACCACATCCCTCAAACCCTAATTTTATTCAACCCTAATTTAAATTCAACTTGTACTATATTTATATAATCTTTGATTAATTGATATGATTGTGAATATAATAACCCTAACTTTAATTGGAATTATATGGGGAAAGAGGGAGGAAATGGGGGAAAAGGGGATTGATTAAATTTAATTTTAATTTTGATTTTGATTTTGATTTTGATTTTTGATTTATAATTTGGGTGGGTTTAAAAAGGGGGGATGGAATTGAGAGAAGAATAAAGGGGTCGTTTTCTAAGGGGGATGTGAGAAATGTGACATATGAATCGTGAACGGGTAATGGGGGGTGTGTGTGTCGGTATGCTAGTCTAACATTATTGGTCGAGGTGTCCGTCTTGTTTAAGACGGTCACTATCCGTCTTAACCTTAAGACGGATAGTGGCCCTCTCACACACTTGCAAGTGGAAGGCAAGTGGGACTATCCATTTTTCATCCACTTGCCTCCCCACTTACAAGTGCGTGAGAGACAACTATCCGTCTTAAGGTTAAGACGGATAGTTGCCGTCTGAAATAAGAATTAGTGATTAGTCGAGTGGTCTCTCCTTTTTCACTCCTCGTGTCTTTTTATTAGACTTGTTAAATGGGTTGTTGTGGTTGAGGTCGGATCGGTTGTTTTGGGTCAGATTATTTTCCGACCAATAATTTTATGGGGTTTTTTTTTAGTGGGGTCGTTTTTGGGTCTAATCACTTTGGACTAGGTCATTTCGGATTTTTAGGCAGAATATTCTGGGTCGTTTTTGGGTCTAATCACTTTGGACTAGATCATATCGGGTCGCGCACTTTGAGTCTATCGGATTACGTTCGGCCCACAACTTACGCTTAGGGTCGATTGAAGAATGTGTTTTGGGTTTATATAATTTTTTTTTTAAAGAGGTTGATAATGGATTGTTTTGGTCGGGTTTGATTGGACTGAGTTTCCTTGGATGTGTTATATACTCGGTATTCGGGTTTGAGTAGTGGTGCTTTCAAGTCTTCAGTAGGAGTGACAGATGCAAATGTCAACTAGTTTAGTTGAAAAGTTATTATGAAGAATGATGCTCATGACTTGAGTTTAAATCCCGTCAACATTAAAATTGCTTTTGTGGTTATCTTTACAACAAAAAAAAGTAAGAGTAATGAGAGATCGGGTTAATTTATAATCAATTGATTACAAGTTTGACCAATCAGGATGTTCGTCAAATCATTGCAGTCATGAATATAACCTCTTTTTTTAATGTGAATTATAATCATTAGTTTGATTTAAGAATAGATGTTCTTGATTATTTTTGGGTCATTTTGATCGGTTTTTTGACCTTGGTCGATTTTGTATCAAGTAAACTTTAGGTAGGGTTGGTTAATTTGGGTGTAGGATCACATGCAATTGACCAAATTTACTTCTGGTTTTGAATCAGGTCATCATATGCATATCCTTAATTCTCTTATGAACTCTTTTATTTGACAAATTTACAAAGCTCCTAACCTTTAACAATTTCACATACGGAGGAGAAAACTTTTTAACTATGGCTGTTATGTACGAACGCAAATTATTGTTTAAGACGAAATTGTTTATTTTATAGTGAAAACGGATAGTATTACTTATTTGCATGGATCAGACATCAAAAATAAATACCTACAGTTCAGTCTATCTAAACTGGTAGTATTAATTATTTGTAGTGAACTGAAATTAAAAAATAAACAGGTAATACTACTTATTTGATTATTTTAAATTGAATAAAAGTTTGTCTCATCTATCTAAACAGTCTCATACTTCACCCTGTTTTACCTTCGAAACATATAGCTCAGTCATAAGGCTGACTAACAAATATGCCTACAAATTAAACTTCCCACCTTGACATTTGGCCATTTATCATTTTTAGAGATATTTTCTTTCATGAGCAAATTTCTTTGTGTGCATAGAATTCTCACCTAATTACCGATTTTTTCCATAAACTTGCATTGTGAAGTACAAATTTTCACCTTATGACTGCATTTCTGGTAGTCAATTCTCTTCAAATTTTATCGCCAAAAAAAAAAAAAAAATTCTCTTCAAATTCATAACGGTCTTTTTTCATTTCGAGCCATTGTTTTTGGTAAACAGTAGATTGAGTATTATATTTGTAACCACCTGGATTTTCAAATGACTTAATTAAACTAAGGCGGAAAATTAATTAAGTCTAA
>VHZZ01001299.1:60698-71421 GCA_009801015.1 Silene noctiflora | reverse complement strand
ACAAATAAAAGAGGGGATAACGTTTACAAACAACGTAAAATATAGAGTGATGTAATATGAATTTTATTTGTCGTATAACTGATTTTGACTAAAACCCTTAAAATTTATTTTTTATTTTGATTTTGATGTTGTATAATCTACTTTAAAATTAAAATGCAAATTTAATGTTTATTATGCTCTAATTTTTATTTAATGTTACAAATATAATAAAATTTTTCTTTTTCTTTTTTAATAATAAATGGTAATGACACGGCTTACTAAGCCAAATATGTTGATGTGGCAATTAAATAAGTGCTTAGTTTGTGTTTTAATTATTATATATAGATTTCACCTCAATGAATCCACGTCACGTTTTTTTTAGTGTTTCTGAAAAAGGCTGTATCTGGGACAACGACTTCTATACAAATTATGAAAAGACGAGCCATAATGCCAACCTCAGGACAATGACTTTACATTTTCGACGCAAAATTTGAAACTATTATAAGGAAACGGAAAGAAAAAAGACATCTCAGAAGTGTTGAGGTAATGATATTGATATTTAAACTTGCATAGAGTTTGAGACAGAAATCCAAATATTTAGGAACCGTTATAAGGAAAAGGAAAAAAAAAAAAAAAAAATATCAACGACTTACAAAAATTTGTCCAGTGGCGTTAAAAATCCCTCCGCCACCAGAAGCGTAATTAACACCTTGCAATATCGCCGTTCCTTTTGTACTAGGAGCCAAGTAAGGCGGTGAAAAGTTTTTCTGTCCAAGTTCCTGACCTAAATATACATAAGCAATATTTACCACAGTTCAAACTGTCAGTATATTATGTGGCAAATTATCAAATAAGATCGTTATACATGACAATTCCTGTTTTAGACGGACAAATATGTGATCATTTTACGATTAAATGTGAACTAATGAAATAGTTATAACTGTCGCAAACGGAGAGAAAAAAAACAGAGGAATATTTAACTTGCCTATAATGTCTGGTATGGTTCTTCCATTAGTAAACCTTCCTGTTGGCATTCCAAAATCAATGCCATTCGGAGGAAAATTAGCTTTAGCAAGCGAAAAAATGTAGTTGTTGTTCCCTACATCGACTAGCGAATCTCCGAATACAAAACTTGCTGGTAAATCCTGGCTGCTTTCTGCATTGCTAGTGTTGAGAATAATGCTCAAGTAATAATACAAAGATAAAACGATCAAAAATATATAATTTTTTTCGCGCTTTATAAAAATGTTATCCATTTTACAAACACAAAGAATAAGAGAAGAGTATATAATTATATTAGATGAAGCAAGACAAAAATTTGCTGGTGTATTTATATAGTCATCTAGGATACAAAAAAAAAAAAAAAATGAAAAATAAAGTTTGAAGGATGATAAAAGATATTGATTGTATGTCTACAAAATCAGTTATTAAGTTTAAACCCGTGAAAGTTGTTGCAACAAGAGCAATTAGCAGGCATCAACCGGGCATTAAGGGTCTTAAGAGGACATGTTCATTATTTCGAGTTTAGACAACCGAGTTAGGGATTTCAAATTATCTTAGTTGGTAAAGTCATGAAAGGTAGAACATAATTTGGGTTCAAATCAACAAAATTGCCTTCACGACTCCTTAAAAACGATTAAAAAAAAAAAGCTTGAATTGGGTATAAAAGGTAGAACATATGTTAATATTCTTGTAAATATTTTTTTAATTAACTTCTTAACCTGTGCCCTTAGGGCAGATGTTAGAAAATCCCGTTTTATATACAACGTTGGACGATTGCAACGTTTATAATTGAAAAGAAGTGGTTTTCATAGTCCATACCTTGAGATATACATGTCATTATCAGCAACACTAAACTCCATAATTAATGCATAATTAATTCATAATTACTGAATGATTTTGCAACTAAGATTTTTAGCTTTATTCACAAATGTACTCCGTAATAATTATTACACTTTTCCTTAATGATTTTCTTCTATACGAAATAAGTATTTTCTTCGCTTTTTTTCTTCTCATTTCTTTAATATATGTGTGGAGTATTTTAATGAAATGGGAAGAAAATAAACAACGGAGGAAGTATGTCTCAATAGTCAATAGAAGTACTATTTGTGTACCATGTTTTTGCATTAAGTTAAAAACGAATTTATAAACATTTAAATAAGAACGGTGTTTGAAAGTACAATCCCGTTAAGGACAACTTTTCTGTTCATATGCCAAAGGCCGGTAAGGTTTTGCGTGTTGAATTGAATTAAACTACATGTTCCACCGTTTGTTGCTTCGAGCTACCCGTCAATTCCTTTGAGTTTCGGTGTTGCAACACTGTACAACTGTAATTAGACTGCCAAAATAAATCTGAACTCGAAAAATTGAATGAAAATATTTGAATTGATAACCGATCGAACTCCCGATATGCGTAACCTGAACTGTACCCGAAACCCGACTCAATTCGAACCGAACCGAATTGAAGCTAAATCGAATTCAATAATATCCGAATGACCCAAACCTGAATATATATGAACCGATAACAACCAAACTATTTTTTCTCAAAAAAAGTACTCCGTATTTGTTTTGTCCCTTTGGCCGTGCCATGAATCTTGTTTAATACCCGTAATCATAACAATAACTTTAATTTTAATATAAAATGCTCATGCATAAAATTACCCAAAATCAAATACGGTGCATCAATACTATTCCCTATGTCCCAATCATTTGTTTACCTTTGTTTTAAATTCCCCTCACAATAAATATAAAAAGGTCTAAACAAATGATTGAGACGGAAAAAGCAGACAAAGGGCTAGTTGAGTATTGACAATGTTTAATCAAGAGCCGTTTTTTTCCAGCAAACAGAAGAATTCAAAGGGAATTGAATAGGGAGTTAACAAGATACCAATAATTTACACCCATTCATTTGTGTTGCTCAATTAACAAGTTCCTAACCGGTAACGGGTTAAGGTCTTATTCTTTTAGACTGAAACAACGCTGAATGAAATTGACCTAACTTGACTTAAACTTGCGGAGTAACTAGCAACAGTTAATGCTAATGGAAAGCTGAGTTCATTTGTTCCCAATCATATTTGGATGTAAAGTAATAATGAGAAAATTTACAACGAAATTTACACTTTTCTGACTACAAGATACTAAGAAGTCCTTAGATCAAGCGATATCTAAAATCAGGTGCTGTCGTTGTGCTGGAAATACGGCCGACACACCCTTTGAATGGATTACAACGACCACCAAAACTCTATAAGTTGACCACAACAAGATGTCATGGCTCGGATTTACTACGAAGACTTAAATTGAGATGCAAGCTCTGTTGGTGCTATTTTTCTGCTGACTCTATTGCCTAAATAATTCGACTAAGCAGGGTTTGCAGCGCCTAAGTTAAGCTAATAGACAACTACAAGATTTGTAGCAATCTCTAATACGAGTAATATGTACCTTTCTAACTTCTGCACGCCACGACGACCATTTAAATGTTGTTCCTTTTGTGTAATCAGTTGAACTGTCATGTTGGGTAATTGGACGTTGAGGGTTCATTTCCGAAACTTTTAGCTTCAAACTCGTCCGTCAGAACAAAGTTTCTCCTTGATCTCTGCAATAGGAACATAAACGACACGCTTTTGTTCTACGCTTTGATTAGAATCTCTCAATATGGCTTTCTGAAATGTGGATACAACTTGCTTCAACTTCCAAAGCTTTGCTTCCATCTGCCATAGTTGTTCCATTTGCATTTCGGCGCTTTGTATTGAAGGATGCTCAATATCGGGTCTTCCTCCCTTTTCCTGCCGACTTTTTGCTTTCAAGCATAAGAGATGCTTCTTCAAGCTCATGTCGTCACTTAGGTCCACATTTGCCTGAGTTATTACCAAATATACAGTAGAATAACTTAAAAGGCAGTAAAATAGAAGTAAAAGCAGTTGAAAATAAGTGTAGAAAAGGAAGTAAAGGCGGAGGCATAACACCGAACTAGGAAACTGCGTTATATTGATGTTACTTTGGTTGTGTGTCCCATGTTCGACACCCCAACCTTCTGATGGAACGGGACACTCCAACACTTCATTTGAGCCCAAAAAATGAAACTTTTTTCACACTATAATCGTGTCCAACACTGGATACCTTGTCGTGTCTGACAGTTGCAGCTGAGTTGGAGAAAGATAGCTGAAAAATATATTCAAGATGTGTTTACCACTTCACCCCTGTCAAACCTCACCCTGCCCAAACTAAAAACTTTAAAGGCCATGATGCCATGACTCGAAATGACTCTACGCACACCTGATTCCCAACAATATCTAACCCGTTAAGACTGTGTTATGTAAAACAAGAGTGTGAGACTATTATTTATTCAGAGGCTTCCCAATCCCGAACAAAATCTACTTCGTTTACACTGTTATGTAAAACGGGACTATTATTCATTCAGAGGCTACCGCGTTCCCAACAAAGTCTTATTCTTGAACCTTTCAGGACTCCCCCAATACAACAGCAAGAAAGCACTTTAACCAGAAACAGGGAATAAACAGAAATCTGTACCAATATCGAAACAAGAACAGTGACATGCAATTGTACACGTAACATTAATAGCTATGTTACTCGGACTCGTCACTCGTATCCAACAAAATACGTATCGGAGTATCTGATACGGCTATTTTGTGCGAAATTTTCAATATTTTGGTCTAAAATGAAGTATCAAAGTGTCGTATCGTATCTGACAAAATACGTATCGGATACGGAATACGACAACTAAGTGAAGTATCCGAGTAACATAGATTAATAGAGTAGAAAGTATATAAAACCATAATATAGCACAGAAATATAAACTATGAACCTAAAAACGAAAGCAAAAATAGTTCAGAAATGCTTTTTGTAAGAGCTAATACCTCGGTATTACCAGGTGATGTTTTCTTCAACTGTTTCCTCTTTGCTGAGCTAATCAGAGTTGTCAGGTTATCATTCCAGCTAACTTTCTTTAGCTGATTCTTATGGATTGAAATGGGTGAGGAGCATTCTGAAATAGTACCCTTGACATCCTCCTTAAATTCAATATCAGATTTCTCGGAAGCAGGACATTGTAGAGATCTTTGCCTCTGCGCACATTCATGAATTGGTATTTTGTGAGATGAACGGACTACAAAACTACAAGAACAACAGAATCAACCCAAGGCGGAAATACATCAAAGGCTCCTGCCTATGGCAAGGGACGGAGGCTCAAATGTATGAAACCTTTTCCCGTGTGTCGAAACTACAAGGAGACCACCCACCAAGTCTTTAATGTCTCTTAGTAAGAAAAAATCACTGATATAATTTTCCTCATGACAAATATAATTAAATTAAGTTTCATTATTTTTCTCCTAATATTTCTCATAGTCAGACAACCATCCCGCTGAGTCATTTTACTTGATTCCTTCATGCTCAAAACCCAAAGAATGATAAATCTTGGATTCCGTTAGAGAAAGATAGACTGCACAAGTGAGACTGAAAAAAGACAGAATGCTAAAAAAAAAAAAAAAAGGTTGTGATGATTTAAATATCAAACTAAAGCACTGAAATTTCTCACCTTCCTCTTCTTTAGCGCCAAGTAGCGAGCATTTTTGAACCACTTGTTCACCTGCCAATAATGTGAGAAATACGTAACATTGTTAAGGTTATAACTTGAAAAACTGAAGTTTGTTACAGGCCCACTTCACAATGAGACTTTAAAATGGCAGGCGGAGTTGTACAAGTAAATGATTACGATAATAACTTAAAAGGGTATTTTACCTTTGCATACTCAATACCTACAGCCTCTGAAATTTCTTTCTTAACATCTCTAGAGGGAAGCTCATTTTCAGCAAATGTCTGACGAAGCTTCTGAAATATTAAACAACAGCATCAGAGGTTCAGAATAGTCATGCAAAGTACTCCGTTCCTTCATTACATTTTGCTCTTTGGATCATTCAAATCATTCAGTAACATTTCCACTGTTTGGGTGATTTTGACTGTAGAAAGTCAAAAATACCTTCTAAAAGACGGTGGCTTCTACTATCCATCCATTTCCCTTTAAGCACACTTATCCACTTGACATGTATAGTCTACCCTTTCCGCTTCCCCATTTCTAAAAGTTCGGGGCATATGGAAATGTTGTAGATTCAAATCAATGGAGGGAGTAACTTATTAACTTCGTTTTCTAAAACGGGGAGGGAGGAAGATGTAAAAGAAGAGGAATTTACAACCTACCTGCAGAACATCATATGGTATCTTGGAGGGACGTTTCCTAGGTTTGTTGTCAGATGGATTGTCATTTCCCTCTTCCTGACTTTGCGAATCTGAAGGTTTCACCTCATTTCCACTTAGCTTCATAAGAGTACTAGCTGCGTCACACTCCTTTTCCCTCCGCCTTCGTTTACTAGGGTTCCAATCTTCATCATCGCTACATACGTCGACACCACTAATGTCCTTTGCAAACATCTCCTGCAAGCAAAGATGAATCAAATGATTGACTTGCTAAATACTACTCCAGTACTATAAGAAGATGTCATATTTCAAAGCTTCCTTGCATCCTAGTAACAAGCACAGAATTAAAAACGGGGTTTGGCAGTCTACTTGAATAAAAAGGAAAATCCTTCATCTTATTTGATTACACTTTATTCCGTCATGTAAAAAAAATTAGAAATGGACATATTGTTCATAGCTCTACTCTAATCCCAGAATCAAATCCATCTCTAATGTAACGAAATATTTCTAATGGGCAGTAAATTTGGCATTTAAAATTCTCTTGATACACGAGCTTAACCTTCAAGCAGCATTTACAGCCACATGAAAAGTTATACGTTTGACACATCAACTACATCTCCGAGTAAGTGAATGAGCCACCTGCCTACCTCAGTTGTTCAAACTGGCACAGATAGTCTTTTGGAAAAATAATTTTTACGTAATACATCTGAAATACAATTAAGCTTTAAATCTTAGCAAGTAAAAAAAATTTGTTGGCACCACTTACATCATAAAGCTTTTTATAGTCCACTACAGCTCGCTGCCTAGGACCAGACACGATTTCATTATCATTGGAATCTCTGACACAGTTCTGGTGCAAAAGAGGGACATCGCTGGATACTTCATTGCTTTCTGTTGACAACCCAGATTCCCAGTGAGCTTCACTTTCTAATGAACAATTTGAGCTGCTGGTGCTACTTTCCCCATGTGAACAACTGCCGTCCCGAGCATCGCTGTTCCTAGTGCTGTAAATATCGTCCATATCAGGATGATAATCATTATCATCGGATTCATCATCCGGCCAATCTTCTTCGGGATTGAAGTCCCTCGTCCCAGATTCAGATAAAAGAGCTTCCTCTTTAAAAATATCCTACACAGACAACGGACCTGACATCAACATTAATAAATGTACAAGAACTTGTATGAGAATGTGGACCATCCGATTGACCCGATAAACAAATAAGGTGTACTAAAAGTATCTCACTGACCCTATAAACAAATAATGAATACAAAAGGATCCGAGTTGATCTCACACACGAGACTATCCCATACAAGACTCAGTGACATGTTATGCCATATAGAAACAGTCCAATAATTTTCTACAAAACCAACCTGCCACATGCAATCTTCAGAAAACTCTGTCCCAAGATGTGCATTCATTGCCTCTAGAAGATCGGTCTTGCAATCACAATACTTACATAACCAAGCTTCGTCTTCAGGGGGAACTTCAAACCATTGAAAGAAAAAATATTCTATAAGGAAAGCAGCCACTTTGTAGTCAAAAACTTAAGCAATGGATCGTGTAGCTTACTATCTTCGGTGGCCAATGGGGGATCAATACACTTTTGATGGAAAGCACAGTTGCAGGTGCCATCACATAGTATTATATCATTATCCTCTGAAACTTCCTGAGTCCTGCATTTTTTGCAGATTATCTGCCAAAAAGATCTTTAAACTTATATTATAGGTATTCAACATATAACAACAACCACCACAAGTTCACAACAACAACATTACACCCTTTCAAACTAGCAGCTTTCATTCTGGAGCCTTGCCGCTCTTCTCAAGGAAGGGTCATATGGGAACATGAATTCCAGTCACAAGAGAACAAAATGATATCTCAGACTTACTACTATCAGATATGGCTCCATAAATACCCAAAAAACATGAGTCCATATAGGCTCCTACAATACTTGCTGATTTCTAACAAGGAGCTCTGGAAAAGAACAGGTCTCAATATACTCTTTACACAAGCGAAACGGAGACAGTCAAAATAGAAGCACATACATGATCATGATGTACAGAGCCATCTGAAGAAATAAAAGTGTCATCGATCTTTCCAACAGAACCAAGTAAATCCAACTGACGAACTGTATCCCGAATACCAAGCTTGCAGTTCAAGATCTGCTTTTTGGCTCTTTCTAGCTCCTTTTCAGGCTTAATCTTTTCCCGGCTATAATCATATTAGATGTAATAAGTCAATAGTGCAACAATAGAAGTAAATGTCGGGAAAAAGAAGGGACTGCTTCATGTTTTTTGTTTATGGGACACCTAGGGGGAGACGTCCTTGTAACAAAAATAAAATAAAAAGAAGAGCTGAATGATTAAGCTCGTGCATGAGTTATATCATCTTTTTTGCGGACATCAGACTTAGAGGTACTAACTTTTCCCACATATTTGTTCCACACAATAAATCGGTTCAAAAGAGAGAAAAGCATAAATGTGTAAAAGCTAAGTCTCCTTCAATTACAGTCACGTGTTCGGAAAAGAAATTTAGGATGTCTCAAGTACCTCTGACCTTTCCATCCTTCTCCTGCGTAAGCATCAATAAGGTTTTGCTCTAGCTTTAGTTTAACCAAAAGGTATCTTGCTCTCCTCTGCAAACGAGAGGCTTCATCTCGAATAACTTTATCATTTTTCCTCTTCATTTTCCGATTTCTCTTCAAACTTTCATTTTCTAACCTTCCATTGTCTTCCTTTTGGGGGTTTGATGATAAATTGGCGCTTGTGGTAAGCTTCTTCGCCAAAACAGTTATCTTTTTCTGCTGCTTATACAGACTAATGAGGTTCTGGTTCTCAGAAAAACCATTTTCATTGTTCAGCTTGTGTACAGAATCGTTAGTCTTGTTTTCCTTCTTTGACGGGTCATCTGCCTTCTTATGTTTCTCACTACCCGCATTCAGTTTCTTCAAAGAATCGCTTTCTTGGCAGTTGCCTATGGCTTCTGTAAGAACCAATCTATTCTCAAATCGATCACCCTTTCTTATCTTATGCAAGGTTTTAGCTCGCTTCAGCTTGGAGTTCGAGCACATTACCAAAGAGCGAAATTCCAAACTTTTTTCCTTTTTTAGCTTCTGCAGTACATCATTTCTTATCTGCATCAATGTTTCCATCTTTGACAGTGTTTTACTTGGCGAATATTTCAACCGCTTTTCACTCAATGTTCCTTCTCCTCATATGCATATGCCTAGAATTTCTGAGTCGAAATATTACACCAACATTAAAGACCAATTATAAAGCAACAATGGATTTATATTTCTGTGCACTTTAATCAACAATTTCAGGCTTTCAGCAACAGCACATCAAGCAACAAGACTTACTGGCAACACACAATTCGATTGTCAACTAATATCAGAAATCAATACCAGATTCAAAATCAACACAAATTATATAGGCAAACAAAAAACCCTGTAAATTCTGCAGCATAAACATTATACTGAACTCATAATGCCCATGTCACTTCAATCACAAAGAACGGATCTTTCATTGAAGTCTTACAAATTTGCACCAAATTAACAATTGGGTTCTCTTCCAAATTGACAGAAAACAACCCGAAAACAGAAATTTATACAAAATTTACCACAGATGTTAACCCAAATCAAGCATCACCAACACTTTCCATTCACAATAATTTACTGATTTACCAATAAAGAACACACTGCAGACATGATATCTATGCATTGCTCATATAAAAAGGCAAGATCAAACTAAAAACATCAATTAGTCTTGCGTAAGGCCGCCTGACAGAAAAATTATGAAAAACGGATCCAAATCACAAGAAAATTATGACCCATATCAGAGTAAGTAAACTAGTTATCAAAAGAACCCGTTTTACAATATATTAGTATAAGACCGTCTTACCCAAGTAGTTGCGGATAAATTATACCTGAAGTAAAAGGGAAGCAAACAGGCAATTGGGTAATGTACAGGTTGAATGCTGTATCAAAAAAGAACTGAACTTTTGATTTTCAAACAGTCTTTTTTGTGTGGAAACCTGTTAATGTTAGACAAACTTCCTAAATTCTGTGACATTTGGGAATTGGAAGGTTTTTCATTTTTATTTGTTTTTTGAAATTTAATTTATATAGGGTCCGCAACCGTTTGAGAATTTGGATGGTTTTTTCACTTTCTGGTTTTTTGTATGTATGACTTCAATAGTTCAGTTCTATGGCTTTTGACTTTTTGTTAGATTACCCAACTTGGAGAAATAGGATTATATATCGGAGGTAATACATCATACCCAATACACAGCCCTGACCCAATACCCAGCCCACCACCCGGCCCTTTTTATTAATTAAAAAAAAAAAGAAAAAAAAATGATTTCAAACGCAAAAGAAAAAACGATTTCAAAACCCTACCAACTAAATCAAACAGTTACAATTTCTCCCAAAACCTTAACAATTTCCCTAAAATCAGAGACCTAAATCATCCTATTTCCCTAAAACAATTCTATTTCCCTAAATCAAAAACCTTTCTTTCAAAAACCTCAACACCTTCT
>VHZZ01001298.1:51075-67092 GCA_009801015.1 Silene noctiflora | reverse complement strand
TCCCGCCCCCAAGGTGACTCATCTTCCCCAATTCTTCAAAAGGGTGAGAACAGGAGAAGGAAAGACGAGGCAACGCCATCTAGGTTTATAAAAACGAAAATGAAATGATTCGGGTTTCCTGACATCGCGATATTTATTTTATCGCTTGACATAAGCTACTCGATCGAGTAGCAAACTTACTCGATCGAGTGCACCCTACTCGATCGAGTAGCAGGACTACTCGATCGAGTGGCCTCTGCTAGATCGAGTCATTAACTCAACGACACTAAAATGAAGAATTAATCCTACGAGGCTTAACAGGGACTCAGGGCAAGTATCTAAGGTCAAACGGTGGTCAAGGGTCCTAACAGGGCGGGTATTACAGGGACAACATGAATCTTTTCATGATTTTCCCGAACGATGGATACATAAAGGCAACATGCTAGCTGTGATAAAAGCATTCCAAGACTTTTACTTTATTCCCCAGGAAACAGTTCCTAACCTTAAAACTTCTTCAAAACCTTGCCTCGACAATGAAGTTGTTAGCCTTCTATTTGGAGAAGATTGATTTGTGAGGGCAGCTCAGAACGAGATTATTGCCATGATACTACGGGATGACCATTTTGACCCCACAATTCTAATCAAAGATGCAGATGCAGCAAATAGGCAAATAGAGTGGCGAAAGTCGATCAAGTAGACAAATAATCAAGGGAGGCTCTTCAAGGTCACCACAGGGGAATGAGAGATGTTTCAAGAAGAATTAGAAGCCGATGAGTTCAAGTCTGCGTCTGAGTTTGAGTCGGAACTAGAATCTGAGTCCAAGACTAGAGAAGTCGTCAAAGAGTCTCCTCTTGTTATCAACCCCACTCCCTTTATTTCTCCTAGTTTAGCATCGAGTAACAGTAGCCATGGGCCTCTCCCAGCAACTGTTCCTCCTTTGCCACTGACCAATGATTAGTTGACTTCTTTGTTTCAGCTATTTTCAAATTTTAATTTGAATAAATCAGATTCTGCTTACTCCTTGTGTTATTATGATTGCAATTCTATTTGTGACGATACCGACGATGATTTTGACCCAGACTCACATGACCTGCCACCCTATATGATAACAACCAATTTTTGAAGAGGGACACGGGGCACCAGTTATAGAAAACACCAAACCAATTGACATGTGGACAGACCTCGAACCTAAAGAACTTAGGATAGGGACCACCCTAGACTCAGCTGAAAGAGCTCTCTTCATTGACCTTATACACGAGTTCAAAGATGTCTTCGCTTGGTCCTACAAAGACATGTCAGGGATATACAAGGATATTGCAGAACATCGCATCCCAATTAAGCCAGGTTTTAAACTAGTTAAACAAAAGATTCGCAGAATGAGGACGGAATGAGGTCTTTAGATCAAGGAAGAGGTAGGCAAAAAATTCAAAGCCGGGTTCATCAAATTTTCCGAGTATTTTGACTTGGTGGCCAACATCGTCCTCGTACCCAAAAAGGATGGGGGAATCCGGGTTTGTGTTGACGTGCCATTACCACATATCGACATATTGGTAGACAATACAGCTGACCACGCACTTCTGTCCTCCATGGATGGATACCCAGGCTACAATCAGATCAAAATGGCCGAAGAAGACATGCATAAAACCGCATTTGTCACTGAATGGGGAACCTATTGCTATATCGTCATGCCTCTTGGGTTAATCAACGCTGGTGCAACATATCAAAACACGACCACTACCTTGCTACAGACATGATGCACAACGAAGTAGAGGTGTATGTTGATGATATGATGGTTAAATCCAAAGATAGGCGAGGTCACATTGCTAACCTACGCAAGTTCTTTCTTAGGCTTCGAAAGTACAATATGAGACTTTTTCCTCAGAAGTGCGCATTTGAGGTAACATCTGGGAATTTTCCAGGCCACGTCGTAAGTCAACGAGGGATAGAGATTGATCTATCCATGATCAAGGCTCTAATCGAGATGCTGCAATCGCAGACAGAGAAATAAATTCGAGGTTTTTTAGGCAAGGTGAAATACATAAGCCGTTTTATCTCCAAACTTACCATGATTTGTGAGCCAATATTCAAGAAACTCAAAAAGACGAACCACACCATGTAGGACAACAATTGTTAGAAGGAATTCGAGAAAATTAAGGAGATTTAGGCTAAACCACCTGTGCTCATGTCGTCGCAGAAAGACCAACCTTTATCCTTATACCTTATAGAAACAGAAATAGCCATGGGAGCCATGCTCCCTCAAACGGTAGGGAAAAAGGAACGGTCATCTACTACGTCAGCAAGAAGTTCATCGAATATGAGACAAAGTGTACACCTCTTGAAGAGACTTGCCATGCTCTTGTGTGGGCAACAAAGAAGCTGCGACATTACATGCTTAGCTATTCAGTCATAGTTTACTCGAAAATGGATCCCATAAAATACATTTTCGAGAAGCTAGTTCTTAATGGTCGATTAGCAAGGTGGACTCTAATGCTTTTTGAGTTTGACCTCAAATATGTGCCTCTGAAGGTAATTAAAGGACGGGAAGGGGTCGAATTCTTCGCAGATAATCCCATACAGGATACCCAAATGATAGACACATGATCGTTTCCGGACGAAAATATGTTGGAGTAGGTGTCCTCCTCAATAGTACGTCTGTATAATAAATATCGTAAAAGGAATGTCAGGGATATAATTTATTATTTGCCAGTTGATCAACGTAAATCGGTAACGCTCGGCTGACTAGAGTTTGACGTTACTGTCGTAAGACAGCGGTGATTAACTGATCCTTAGGTCACACCTATAGGATGATGCCCAAATGGAAAAGCTAATTATTTATATATAAGATATAATAAAATTAGTACCTTGTATAAATTGACTTTTAATTAAGTCAAGTGAATTTATTTTGATGACGAGTTACGAACTGGGCTAAAGGAATTTATTATTCAACTATATGATAATTGATTAATAAATAGAAGGGATGTAGTAATTAATGGTTAATTAACTAATATTTATAATGTGTGTGTATATTGCGAGGCAGAGGTAATTAGATAATAATATTTACAAGAGGTTTTAAAATTAACTAATGAATTATTAGAAGACACATTTTATATTGATAAAATGGTAAAATGTCACTTAATAGTTTAGTGTACATTATTTGTTAATTTTTATTATTTAAGTGTTAAATAATTAAATTAATATTTAATTATATAAGATGATTAAATATAAGTCTTATAAGCAATTTTGGGACAAATGTCGGAAATCAAAATGGATTTTTTTTTCTTTAGTGGGCCGGTTTTATTGGTTTAAGACACTTGTTACATGAACCAAATGTTAGGTCATTCACAAATTCTTATTTCAGTCGGGCTGTTTCCCGTCTGAAATAAGACGGACAAAATGTTGTCATTTTTTAATAAAATGTAACCATTTAATGACAAAATGTTATAACTAGAGTTGTCACTTTTTACCCTAAAAATGATGTGAAAAATAATTGTAACATATTATCAAAAAATAGCAACATTTTATTATAAAATGGCAACATATTGTTCATCTTCTTTCAAACGGGAGACAGCTCGTCTGAAGCAAGACGCGTTGTAGGTCATTTTCCCATTAAGAGAAAGGATTCATTTCTTTAAATTTCTCAGCCTATAAATAGGCCCTCACACACCATTAAATAAGAGAAATTTTTTGACAACAAAATTTCTTAAAAACATCTCTTTGGCCGGTTCATTTTAGAGTAAGATCAACACTTCAATTTCATCACAACTTGAGAAATTTGTTGGTCATAAATGCCTTATCAAGTTTCACAAATAATAATATACATAACTAATATTATTAAGGTACGTAATAATATTACATCATAAACAAGGATATTCTATAAAATATATAATTAGTATTTTATGGGAATATTTGGGATTATCTTGGGTGCAACTAGAAGGAGGCTTCAAATTAGAAGCTAAGGTCATCCAAGCATTTTAATTCCATAAAATTACTATTGTAGTAGTTTTATTGTCATATTACCAATGTAAGGAAATTCTTACTAATTTTATCTTATTTTATTTTTTGCTTTGCATGCATGTGAGTTAAGACGACTTAATTAAATTAACTAGTAATTTAACATTTCATTAGTATAGTCTAATAAGGGTCTTAAATTAACAAGTGGTATCAGAGCGATGTTATTCACATGCATGTTGTCTTAAGACGGTTTTATCTCTTAAAAAGATAAATTGATAAAAAATGAATAATTTGGTGTTAAAATTAATTTTATCACAAAATATTAATTTGCATGTAATAATCGGGTCCTAAAATAATTTGGGTCGAATTTTTTATTTTTATGAAATTTAATTGCATATAATTAAAGTTTACCGATTAAAAAAATGAGTTAAAATGCAGCAATTTTTGTTAATTGTTAATAAAAATTGTGTTGCATGTTGATTTTAGGCTTGTTATTTACATATAATCACTTTCGTGTTCTATTTATGGGAAATAGAAATTTTACAAATTAATTTGATTAATTTTCATTGTTTATTGATTTTTATGCGATAAAAATTGATTAACTTGTGAAAAAATGTTAGAAAAAATTTTATGGTCGAAATTTTAAATTTTTAGCTTCTGGGAATTGTTCCAAGAAGTCCAAAATTTTATTTCGCATTTTTCCATAATTTTATTATTTAATTTGGTATTAAATTGTAATAGTTACATAATTATTAGTTTATTTATAAAATTGTTTTAAAATAAATTTATGAGTTAAATTTTTGACATGCATATATTTATGGTAAGGTACCAGAATATATAATAATTTTTAAAATACAACTTTTCATAAAGGTTATGATTAATTTGATTTTCTTACAAAAAAATTGTAATTTATAAGTTAATTATACTTTAAAATTGTAAATTCACCTAATAAATTGCCAAATAATTAGTGAGGACTAATTTTTAGTATTGGACCAGATTATATAACTTGGTTTATCTCAAAATATGTTTTAAGATTGGACTATGATTTTTTAATTGTTAAAAGGTTCAATTCCGCAATACCAAGCTTTTAGCGTCGTTGTTGGTAAGTTGGACGATTTGGCATGACAATTTTTATTATTTATTGAATATTTTTGTTCATTTTCATTAATGGAATTTATTGTACTTAATTTATGTAATTTTACCTTATATGGCGATAGTTAGTAATTGGTATTTCACGTAATGTACGGGAATATCGAATAATTTGTAATTAAATGCGATTTCGTATCGCCAATTTGTAATTAATTAATAGATTTATTTTTTTATGCAAATAATTGTATAATAGGAAAAGCTATGTAATTTTATTATAGTAGTTAGATTAGTATGAGTTTTCTTCAAGACAGAGTTTTTCCAAAAGACGGTGTATTTCGGAAAGGAGTTCTGAATTCCTAAAGATGGAGGCCATTCTTATGAAGACTCAAGGGACCAAGGAGTTGGTTTCCGATTTGTAATAGTCTAGTTAATTAGATTAGCTAGGTGGCCATATAAGTATCTTCGTTCGCTTGTTTTTATGACAAATCGTCGTCACATGCATTTTTTTGTTGTTGTTATCGAATAAATTGTCTAGCATTCGCCTATTTAGTTCACTTAAAAGTGATAGACAATTAAATTGATAAGATCTCTCACATTTTTAAAATTGAGATTAGCCTTACGAAATATTAACACCTATGAATCCCTTTTTCATTAGGGGGTAGGCTCGGTTCACCGGGGTGCTCTCTTTTTATGTTGGGTAAGTAGGGTGATAAATGTTATTACACGCGAAATTTGGTCGAACTCAACGGAACAAGTATGAGAGGAATCGGCCCACCGTGCCCTTATTTGGTTCCGAAGCTAAAGATTGAATTTTATGAAAATCCGTCGACCAAGAGTTATAATAGTAGAATCAGTCAAATAGTTGGCTCACCAAAATTATATAAATGTGGAATGTATCGGCTCACCGTGCTTGTATTTATATAAATATGGGTCTTGGAATCGTTTATATAACCAGTGGAAGATCATTATATAAATGCAAACTTGTTAAAATTCTTTTACAAGTAATTTTTACGATAAATGTTAATTTTCCTCTCATTTTCGTGTTTGTAGTAATCACGATGGCTTCCGCTATTCAAACCGCTACTATAACTAAAGATTCATGGCTCCGTTCATTTATGGACAAATTCACTTTAAATGCCAATGGTAGTAATTTTAAAGATTGGGAAGAACAACTTCATTTAGCTGCTGCGGGTGATGGATAATTACGTTATCTCACCAATCCCTCTCCCCCTTTACCGAACACTAGGACTACCGCCACTGTAAGGGATGCTTATGAAGAGTACCATAGGGAATCCCTTGCAGTCAAAAACGTTTTGATTTTTGCAATGGATTCTACTTTACATCGACAATGTATCAAGTTCCACACCGCTCATTAGGTGTTCTCGAGGCTATCTACGATCTTTTCTCACGCCCTGAGAATACTTCAATATGACGCTGTTGTCCGCTTCTTTGAGGTTATCCTCAAGGAAGGACAACATGTGAGTTCACACGTACTTAAAATGATTGAGTATGTGGAAACTCTAGAAGGGTTAGCATGTAAGATCCCGGAGGAGCTTGTGGTGGACCAAGCGCTCCACTCCCTCTCTCAAGTCAAGGGATTTACCCAATTTCGGGTAAATTATAATATTACTAACATGAAGAATATTCTTCATGAGCTCCATTATTTTCTTGTGCAAGCAGAGAAATACATAGGAGTGGGTGGGAGCACGAGGAAGGATGTCCTTGCAATTAACGTAAAGGGCAAGAAAAAGTTCAAGAAGAATGTGGTAAGAGGCATGTACAGGGTGAAGGTAAGGGGAAGGCTATTGTGAATAGCTCATCTAAACCTAAACCGAAGAAGGGTAACCCTCTTAAAGACACTTGTAATTATTGTAATAACAAGGGACATTGGAGGCGTAATTGCCCAAATATCTGGATGGTATCAAAGCTGGTGTTGTGAAGCCATCATGTAATTTCTCATCCGAATCTTTTATGATAGACATAAATTACGTTACTACTACAACTTGGGTATTAGATACTGGTTGTGGTTCTCACCCATGTAATCCTTTGCAGGGCCTAAAAAGCGTAAAGAAGATACACAAGGTGATGTGGATCTGCCAATGGGTAACAGATCTAAAGTAACTGCCGTTTCCTTAGGGAAATATGTACTTAATTTAGTTTCGGGGTTGCAGTTGTATTTAAATAATTCTTATTTTGTACTAACTTTGTCTAGTAATATAATATCATTATCTATGTTAGACACAGAAGGTTTTAATTTTGTAATTAAAGACAAATGTTGTACTTTTTCACTAAATGACTTGGTTTATGGCCAAGTTATTTTAGTTAATGGTATTTATTTTCTAGACACTTCTAACAATGTTTTTCATTTAGAGAATCAAAGATCAAAACAGGTGATCCCGATGAATCTTATTTATGGCATTGTCGATTAGGACATATTAACGAGAAACGCATTAAAAGACTAGTGTCGACTGGTGTTATTAAATCATTTGATTACGAATCATTTAACATATGCGAATATTGTCTTATTGGCAACATGACTCATACACCTTTTCTAGGAAAAGGTTCTCGAGCTACTGAGTCATTGTATTTAATACATACGGATGTATGTGGTCCAATGACTGTCACTGCAATAGGTATCTATGATTATTTCATTTCTTTTACCGATGACAAAAGTAGATATGGTTTAGTCTACTTAATGAGGTATAAGAGTGAAGCTTTCGAAAGTTCAAGGAGTTTCAGAATGAAGTAGAAAACCAATTAAATATGAAGATCAAAACATTATGATCAGATCGTGGTGGGGGAATACTTAAGTAATGATTTTATTGATCACCTTAAGGACTGTGGTATTGTATCTCAGTTAACTCCTCTGGCACACCACAATTGAACGGTGTGGCTGAAAGGAGGAATAGAACTTTTTTAGACATGGTTCGATCAATGATGAGTCAAACTGAGTTACCGAACTCATTTTGGGGATTTTCTATTTTATCTGTTGTGCGCTCATTAAATCAAAGTCCCATTAAAGTAGCGGACAAAACACTATATGAGATATGTAAAGGGATGGTTCCAAATTTGTCTTATATGCGAGTCTGGGGTTGTAATGCTTATGTCAAGAACAGGTTTGACGATAAGCTTGCACCTCGCTCTGACAAATGTACTTTTGTAGGCTACCCTAAGGAAACACGTGGATATTACTTCTACTACCATCACGAGAACAAAGTGTTTATGCCTCATGAGGCTGTCTTTCTAGGAAAAGAGTTTTTTTCTAGAAGAAAGAGTGGGAGAAAATTTTAACTTGATGAAGTTTATGAGCCACAAAATGAGATGATAGTACAGGAAGATGTTTCTTCTTTGTCTAGCTCGGTTATTGTTCCTTCTGAACATAGGAGGGCAGAGACGGATAATCGGCAGCCCGATAGATATCTAGGAGTCATCTAGGAGGATGGTGATTATGAGGTGTTACTTTTAGAAAGTGAAGAACCTAAAACATATAAAGAGGCTATTATTAGTTCCGACTCTAAGTTACGGCTTGAAGCCATGCAGTTCGAAATGGATTCCATGTACGAGAATCAGGTATGGGGCCTGGTTAACTTACCTAAAAGTGTTCGACCTCTTTGGTGTAAGTGGATCCTTAAGATTAAAATCGGCATGGATGGACAAAAAGGTGCCTACAAAGCTAGACTGGTGGCGAAAGGTTTAACTGAGATTCATGGTTTACACTATGACAAGACCTTTGCACCTGTTGTTATGCTTAGATCTGTTCGGATAATGTTAGCGATTCCTGCATTTCATGATTATAAAATATGGAAAATGGATGTCAAGACCGCCTTCTCGAACGGGTTTCTGGAAGAGGAAGTGTATATAACACTACCTGAAGCTTTTGTGGTTCTAAAAAATCCTAACAAGGTATGAAAACTTAAGAGGTCCATTTATGGTCTTAAGCAAGCATCAAAGAGTTGGAATCATCGCTTTGATCATGTTATTAAACAGAATGGCTTTTTTCGATGTGTTGAGGAACCATGTTTGTACATAAAGTTTAGTGAGAGCAAAGTTATTTTCCTACTTTTATACGTGGACGATACTAATCATTGGGAATGATGTAGCTATGTTTACTTCTGTAAAGGAGTGGTTGGGAAATCACTTCCAAATGAAAGATCTGGGAGAAACTCGGCGCATTTTGGGTATCCGGATCTATAAAGATAGAACCAAAAGGATATTAGCTTTGAGTCAAGAAGCATATTTTGATAAGATTCTTGACCGGATCAATATGAAAAACTCTAAGAGAGGATTTCTTCCAAGAGGTAGTGGGATAACTTTGAGTAAGTCACAATGTCCTACTGAGCCTGATGATATTGAATGCATGAAATCGATTGCTTATGCTTCCGCTATTGGATCGATCATGTATGTTATGATGTGCACCCGTCCTGACGTCTCGTATGGTTTGAGTATAATGAGTCGCTATCAAAATAATCAAGGTGAGAGTCATGGGATAGCCATCAATAATATTCTTAAGTATTTGGGAAGGACTAAGGATTCATTCTTAGTGTTTGGAGGAGAATCTGAGTTACGTGTAAAAGGTTACACGGGTGTTAGTTTCCAAACAGATAGGGATGATTTGAAATCCCAGGCTGGTTTTGTTTTTTTTATGAATGGAGGAACAGTTTGCTGGAGAAGTTTTAAGAAGTCTGTGACTGTTGATTCTACAATGGAAGCAGAGTACATTGTAGCATCTGAAGCTGCAAAGGAAGAAGTTAGGATTAGGCAATTTTTAGGGGAACTAAAGGTAGTTCTGACAGCCGAAGATCCTATCACTATCTACTATGATATCAGTGGAGAAATTTTTCAAGCAAAAGAGCCCAAGTCTAGTAATAAGTCTAGAAATGTAATTAGAAAACTTAATGCAAATAGAGATTTTATTAAAAGGAAGGAAATTGCAGTATGTAAGGTTGGGACAGATGATAACATCGCGGATCCTTTAACCAAGGCATTTTCCCAAGCTAAATATGATAGTCATGTAGATTTTATGGGATTGACACGAATGACAGAATTGTTATAAATTATGAAATATGTAATAATTTTGATATTTTATAAATCATTTCATATATGATAATCACATTTATCGTTATATTCAGTTTTATCTGAAATTATATACTTTGTTTTATCCAAATAAGTTGTTGACAACATTGAACTTTATTAAAGTGAACTGGACTAACATTGTATTATGTCCCTAGTTACTTAATGAGGTGATATCTCAGAGTGACTACATTGTGAGTCGATTGATGGTGTGTTCAACCACCAGAGGATCATGGAGATGACTAGTCGATTACATAGGCAGAATGTGGTGACACTCTGTCGGACAGTGACCATCTATAGAGTCCTTTATATTTCCTGGTTGTTTTGAATATTTCTATTTATTCTTTTGAGTCAGTTCTTTAGACTTGCGACTAATTGTCTAAGTTGGTATAGTTTTCCGGTGGCTTTGGTTTTTCTTCTAGGTCACGCCGTAAAAGAAGGCCAGTGGACATTGACTGGGTCATTGTGATCTGTATCGAACGAAGAAAATAGGTCAACAGGATTGTCCACCCATGTTAGGGTTTAATATCTCATGGCCACTCAAGGATATGTAATTGGAATTATGTGGCCACGCTCGGATGTGATCTATAGTAGATTATCCGGTCAGACAGTTATACTCCAGATCGAGGAAACCACTCATGATATGATTGTGTGCAAGTACGACCTGAAAGACACCTTGCATTGAGTGGGAGATTTAACGGACAAGAGAATTTGTAGCATACACTTATGTCAGACAAGTGGGAGATTGTTGGAGTAGCTGTCCTCCTTAATAGTGCATCTAAATAATATATCTCGTAAAAGGAATATCAGGGATATAATTTATTATTTGTCTGTTGATCAACGTAAATCGGTTACGCTCGACTGACTAGAGTTTGACGTTACTGTCATAAGACGACGGTGATTAACTAATCTCTTTCGGTCACACCAATAGGATGATGCCCAAATAGAAAAGCTAATTATTTATATATAAGATATAATATAATTAATACCTTGTATAAATTGACTTTTAATTAAGTCAAGTGAATTTATTTTGATGACGAGTGACGAACTCTGGCTAAAGGAATTTATTATTCAGCTATATGATAATGGATTAATAAATAGAAGGGATGTAGTAAGTAATGGTTAATTAACTAATATTTATAATGTGTGTGTATAATGTGAGGCGGGGGTAATTAGTTAATAATATTTACAAGAGGTTGTAAACTTAACTAATTAATTATTATAAGACACATTTGATATTGATAAAATAGTAAAATGTCATTTAATAGTTAAGTATACATTATTTGTTAATTTATATTATTTAGGTGTTAAATAATTAAATTAATATTTAATTATATAAGATGATAAATATAAGTTTTATAAGCATTTGTAGGACAAATGTCGTAAATCGAAATGGATTTTTTTTCTTTAGTGGGCCGGTTTTATTGGTTTAAGACACTTGTTTACATAAACCAAATGTTAGGCCATTTTCGCACTAACAAAAAGGATTCATTTATTTACATTTCTTAGCCTATAAATATTCCCTCATACACCATTAAATAAGAGAAATTATTTGAAAAACAATTTCTCAAAAACATCACGTTGGCCGGTCTATTTTAGAGTAAGATCAAACTTGATTTTCCACATTTTCATCACAACTTGATCAATTTGTTGATCATAAAAACCTTATCAAAATTCACAAATAATAATATACATAACTAATATTATGAAGGTAATAATATTACATAATAAACAAGGATTTTCTAGAAAATATCTAGTTAGTATTTTATGGGATTATTTGAGATTATCTTTGGTGTAACTAGAAGGAGGCTTCAAATTAGAAGCTAAGGTGTTCATCCAAGCATTTTGATTCCATAAAATTATTGTTGTAGTAATTTTATTGTCATATTACCAATGTTAGGAATTTCTTACTAAATTTAACTTTTTTTAGTTTTTGCTTTGCATGCATGTGAGTTAAGACCACTGAAATTAAGTTAACTAGTAATTTAACATTTCATTAGTATAGTCTAATAAGGATCTTAAACTAACAAAATAACATTCATAGCAGGACAGAATCACGGGATCTCTACTTCGATGAGGCTTCCAACCTAAGAGGATATAAGATCGTAGTGTTACTCATTTCACCCGAAGGCGAGCATACACCAATTTCAGTTAAACTCGACTTCGAGGAGACTAATTGTATTAGAATGAGTTGTATTGAATTATTAAACCATCTTATTCCGCCTTATACCTCGTCTTAATACTATTTTGTAGATTGTTGTATAATTGTTATAATTCGTCTAGGTTTGTATAAAAGACCGTCGTAATTAGCAATCTTAGCTGTGGCCCATGCTGTGGCTCAGGTCGTGACCAAGGCTGCTGGCCACCGTGGTTGTGGGACTACTGGTGGTGGTCTGTGGCTGCTGGGGCTGTGCTATGGCCACCGTGGGTGGTGGTGGTCGGGTGTTCATTGGGTGTTGTGGTTGGGTGTTGATTGTGTTAGCTAACTTGGGTGATGGATGTTGGTTAATTGAGTAAATTTAATATCGTCTTAAACTTGAACGACGTAGTAATTATTTTGTGTTATTGTTTTAATTAGGTGAAGATTTCGTTGAAGGAGCTTTTTAATTACTTGGATAGCTGGGATAATTGTTAAAGGTAGGCTAGCTACTCAACATTTGTATGCAGGGATATTTTACGTGTTAACTTGGGTTGAATTGCGTTAATTGACATTGTTGTGTACTTACTTGAGCATTGAATGTTGAGCTTTTGTGAAGGCCTTAGGCCGTGCGTCTATGGGCAGTTATAGGGATCATTTTGGCTGGTTAATATTACCTTGTGGCAGGTCATCTATTCAGTTTGCATTTATTTTATTCGGTTTCCATTTATTTGTATTGGTTGTGCATTGGCATATATTCTGACATCTCGTAAATAGAAATGAACTTGGCATTGAGGTAACATATACTTGGCTATTATATTATTCTATTGGCATTGTGGATACATATTGTTGTGTTGGCATTGGTATGAGATGGATTGTGATTTGTAAAGGCCAGGCATAGGGATGTGGAAGAGCCGAGGACCTTGAACGTATAGGACATGCAAGGCATGGTGTAAGGAGTTAGCCTTGGACCTGGCGTGGCATGTCCACATTGTGTTGTTGAGCTTGGGCAGTGAGCCTTGGCAACAGACTACTTGTGAATTCGTGGTTTTGAGACAGTGGCAGCGTGACATTGGTTAAGGCCGTGTGCCTTAATATATATTCTCTATCGTTTTATCTTGTTTATATGTACTTATTGTTTCGTTTATTTTATTTTAAGATCATAGGTTGACTTGTGGTTCTTCGTGTGTCTTTAAATTACTGCTTCCGTCACGGAAGCAGATAATAAGCAGATAAAGCTGACAGATGGATGTTGCTGGGAAACGGGACGCATGACCATGATTAAGTCTAGAGATCACTTGGCATTTTTCTAAAGCTACTTATTAAACTACATTTATTTCTTTATTTATTTTTCCACTGCGAGTTCTAGTTTTATTACTTAAGACAGTTATCTCTGATGTAATAAAACTGTTACCGTATTATTATTCATTTAAATTTATACCTTTAAAGTACCTTTGTTTCGTGGTTTCTGTACTATTGACCTCAGGCAACTGAGATGGTAACATAGTCTCTTATCTTAGAAGCCTAGTTTAAGGCTCTTTTATAAGGGAGGGTG
Organism: Silene noctiflora; assembly: GCA_009801015.1. Classification (NCBI taxonomy): domain Eukaryota; kingdom Viridiplantae; phylum Streptophyta; class Magnoliopsida; order Caryophyllales; family Caryophyllaceae; genus Silene; species Silene noctiflora. Next base: position 53,311 of record VHZZ01001298.1, on the reverse strand, counting down.
TTACAAAGTGGTATCAGAGCGACGGTCCTAGGGCATAAAACAAATGAATTAAATGAACCTAGGATGTCTTAATAAAATGAACACCGGGTTCAAACTATTAGGAGCCCCCTTAGCTCGGGTTAGGGAGACGTCTTTGATTCGGGTTATGGCCCTTATAGTTTTGAACCGGGCACCTCGATGAGAGTATAGGAGAGTAGGTAGTTAGAGTGGATGTTTTTTAAGTATTATTTTTTATGATCATGTAACTAACGGAAAATGGAGGTACAGTATGATAAGAATTAGCCATAATGGCTAAAAGGTAAGTACCCGTGGAGGGTGAAAAACTGTAAGGTTTAGTGAAATGAATTTAAAAATGACCAATACCAAGTATCCATGAAATATTCTAAATAAAAAGGAAAAGACACACTTCATTTGCATCATAACATGTATATTAGTGACTAATTTCTATTTACTTAACATGTAGTGTGGAATGTGAGCCTTTGAATTCTTATGTGAATTATTATGTGCATTTTATTGTGAATATAACATGCAGAATGTGTGCCCCTAAGCCAAGTAGGAAGTTTAGTGTATGATAAGTGGATACTAGAATGTTTAGTGATGCTTAAGGACAGAATTTGTGCTCCTAAGAGGGTTGATACCGAGATTATTACCTCAGTTCGGGGTGAAATAAAATCGATTGAGTAGTTTACTATTGATGCAGGGATTATTTCTCATCATTTCTTTCGAGCCTTCAATTAATAGTAGTATAAACATAATATATCTTAAATACCACCAATAAGCAAATTCTTATTCCTTATCTCATAAATCTTGTTTATTCTTTATAGAATTTCATAATGCCTCCAAAGAAATATGCTTCTACACTGATGTCTTAAGAGCAGATTGACCGACTTATAGCTACAAATGAAGCCTTGACTGCTGCATTGAAGGCTAAGAGTTCGACCCAAGATCCTGCGAAAATGAGTGCTTCTATTGCAAGGCACAATCCAACGAAGTATGATGGCCTGGGAGAACCATCACTACTCGGAGATTGGTGTAGCGAGTTTGACAACATATTTGAGCTGATGGGTTGCCCTGTAGAGATGCAAGTGGAGTAAGATGCATTCTACCTTAAGGGAAAGGCTAGGCTGTGGTGGACTCGTAATAAGGAGGCTCTAAGAGAAGATTCTGCTAATAATAGTAGTCCGTACGTGAAGTGGAAGGGATTTAAGAAGGTTCTGCAAGCTACATTTGTTCCCGAGCATATCAGGAGCAAGTTGAAGGCAGAGTTCGATTCTTTCAAGATGACTAATGACATGACGGTAGAGACTTATCATAATCGGTTTCTGGATTTGTCAGAATATGTAACAGATCTGAACTTTAGTGATGAAATTTTGGTTATGAGGTTCGAGAAGGGGTTGACTATAAACATAAAAAAGAGGCTGGTAGCTGGTGAGCCAACCACTTTGGAAGAGGTTTACCATCGAGCTGGTCATGCGGAGAGGATATCTGACATGTTAAAGTAGGAGAAGAAAGCAAAGGAGAAAGGAGGAAAGCTGAGACTGTAAGTGAAGGAGCAAGAGGAAGCAAGAAGCAGAACCAGTACCGGGCCTACTTCTCTAGTGGGTCAGGAAATAGCGAGAATGACAATTACGGAGGGAGTAACCGTGGTTATAGCACTTCAGTGAAGTAGACTTGTTTCAACTGTGGTAAATTCGGGCACAAAGCAGTTGAGTGCAGATTTTCAGCTAGAAATGGTAATAATGGAGGAGGCTATGGTAATGGATATCAAGGAGGTTATCGTACACCGGCACCCAATTCTGGAGGGAATCGTTATTCCGGGCAGCAGAACTACCAAAGGGGCGGCTACAATCAATATTTTAACCATAACCGCTCCAATGGCAATGGGAATGGGTCTGATCTGAGGTCTAACAATGGCGGTCAGCAGAAAACTGCGGCCAAGGCTGTGATGGGCTCGGCCACTATAGTGCAAGGGGGAGCTAAATCTTCCAGAAAATTATTTATGTGGGAAGAGAGGCTACAGAGAATGATTCGCATGTGGTTTCGTGTATTTTTCTCGTTAATTCCAAGCCTACTTACATCTTGTTCGATTCGGGTGGGTACTCATTCATTTATTTCAAGCATTCATGCTAAAGCCTTAGACTTGGGTAGTTTTGACCTGATTAAAGATGATGTAAATATACCTTATGGGGAGTTAGTTAAATGTGAAAGGTTGTATAAAGGGGTGACCATTTTAATT